>JAHLGP010016388.1:56184-97997 GCA_020141445.1 Bruguiera sexangula
TCATCATCACCATCCTCATCTTCATCATCAAGTTTCACTTTGCATTGAGAAGCAAAGTGTCCAGTCTGTCCATAATGATAACATCTCAAGGACAACTGTCCTTTTCCCTTCCTAGACCCCTTTTTGAACTTCCTTGTGAAGTATGCCAACACTTCAACTTCACTTTCTTCCTCATCATCATCATCATCCTCACTGGATGATTCTTCCTCTTCTTTTATCTTCAAGTGTTTCATAGCTTTGAAAGCTACCTCCTTTGATACCTTTGACGTTGAGGAGCTCTCAATTGACTTTATTCTTATCTCATATGCAATGAGATTGCACTGGAGATCATGCAGAGACATAGAATTGAGATCTCTACTCTCCTCTATGGCTGCCACCTTTAAAGCAAATCTCTCAGGCAGAATTCTCAGAATTTTCTTCACAATAGATGAGTCCTTCTTGTCCTTCCCATGACTTCTAAGATCATTTACAGCATCAATAAACCTGGTGAAGAACTCTCAAACTGTCTCATTTTTCTGCATTCTGAGAGATTCATATCTCTCATTGAAAACTTGAAGCTTGGCCTCCTTCATTATGCCATCACTTTCATAGACTTTCTGCAATCTGTCTCATATCTCCTTGGTAGATTTGCAGTCCATAACTTTAGCATATTCAACATCTGCCAATGTTGAAATGATGACATTTGAGGCCTTCCCATTTATCGTAAACTGTCTTAATTCCTCTGGGGTTAGATCTTTACCTTCTTCTGGAGGCTCAAAACCCTCCTGTACAAATTTCACCATGTTCAAGCCCATGGTTGCAAATACCACCTGTATTCTCGCTCTCCACATATGGTAGTTGGTTCCGTTGAAGATTGGAACCTTCTTGTTGTAAATAGTGCTGGTGCTGGTACCGGTACCAACGTCCATTTTTCAGTATGTTGAACAAGTTAAAACTTATGGAGCTCTTCAAACTAGTACACCAAGCTATTAAGCTTTATCCTGGTGAACCTGTGCTATGATACCAATTGAAGTTCCTAACTTCACCTTAGGATCTACTAGTTTATGATACTGAGAGGGAGGGTGAATCAGTATCACCACAATTCGCAATTCACAAGTAAGTGAACAACTTCAATCTCTTCTTAAAAGCGAACTCTTTCTCAAATTCAACTAAGGTAGATCTATTGCTACCTACTAATCACAATAGTCCCCAAAGTCACCTTTTAGACACCTTGCCTAATAGACAATTTGGATGTTCTTGTTTAAGTCTTTGTTAGGTTATGCGTTTGCTGATACTTTAGCTGTGTTCACAACTCAATTCAAAACACAGAACGTAAAGCAAATTAAGGACACATGAGATTTACGTGGTTCCATCAACGTGACGTTCATCCATGGTGGTAGGGACTCTCCCTTACCAAGACTATCCACTATACTTGAGAATTTCAGTTACAATGGATGTCTTAATCTTCTGCTCCTTTCACTATTGCAATTACTAAGCAAGTACAATACAAAGAGTGTCACTTACTGTGTCTACCCTTCTTTTAGCTTGTCTTGCCTTTGTTGAATTGAAAGGCTGCTCCATTGCCGCTTAGAAGTTCACCGTAATGCTCTCTAACCTCTCTTGAAGAAATCTGGAAATATGTTGAGTTCTTTCCGATGTTTCGCCAAATTCCTTCTCTAGGTTGTCTCACACAGCTCCTGCTTTCACCGTCTCACGGTCTCACTCGTCTCCTATTTCACGGTCTTACTGTTTCACGGCCTATCCTCACACTTTTGGTTTGTCACGCCCTTACACGTTCTGGTCTCACGCCGTCTCCTGACATACACCCACGCTTTTGGTTTGTCGTTTCACGTCTCTTGGCCTCCCTCACGCTACTGGTTTTTTTGGTTCACGTCTTTCGGCCTGCCTCACGCTTCTGGTCTGTTGTCTTCTCTTCCGGGTGGTGTCATGGATACCAGGTCTGCTGTCTTCTCTTCCGGGTGATCTCACGGATACCAAGTCTGCTGTCTTCTCTTCCAGGTGGTCTCACAGATACCAAGTCTATTGTCTTCTCTTCCATGAGGTTTGTTTCTTATTTCTCCTCTTGCTGGTTATGCGTTTCTGATTTGCTTGTAGGACGTGTTTCTAGTTTCCTTGCAAGAGGTTGCACGTTTTGGTTTGCTCTCCTAGTGGTGACGTTTCTAGTTTGCTCTCCCAATGGTGTCGTTTCTGATCTCTTGCCATTCTGCTCTCTTTTCAACCGTCTCCTCTCGACCTTTGTTCTTCGTTCAGCCGACTCCTTTTTTTCTCCTTTTTTTTTTTTTGCCGACAGTGGGGTTCTCTTTTGGTATATTATTTTCTCTTCTTTTTGGCCGGTTGTTGTAGGGTTGCTATTTATTCAATTTTGTTGGCCCCCCTTTTTTGTTTTGTCTTCCAAGGCCTTTATATACTCTCTTCCATGAAAACCTAATAGGGTTTACGTGGTGGATTTATGTTCTTGCCCTTACGCGGCAGATGTACTTTCTTGCCCTTCCATGTGGCTTTACTTTCCTGCACACTTAACCCTAGTTGACAACAATTACAACCCATACAAGGCTGTGGGAGCAACAAGAGTCCATTGTTTTTCCTTTTTCTTAAGTAATTTGTCTGAAGACAAGAAATCATTTCAAATTGCATTGAGGCAAAGGAGACAATTAAGAAAATTGCAAAATTTAAATTCAACAGAGTATTGACAATTCATTTATCCCTAGTAGATTTTAAAATTCTAAAAATTGCAAAAAGGAAATATTTTGATTTTTAAATTTATTGTTAATGTCGTTTGATTTGATTGGTGAGAAAAATACAATATTTGAATATCTTAATTGAACAATAATACAAGTAATGGACTCAATTATATAAAATACACTTTAATGGATAAATATTATAAATAGCAATCTCAAGTTTCAATGATGTGTTAAGCATATATCCCTAGATGGAAGTGTAAAACCTTCTTATTACAGTTCATTGCTCTTGTTTTTTCTTCAGTAATTTGCCTGAAGATTATATAAATTATTTCAAATTACGTGGAGGCATATATCTCTAGATGGGAGTGTAAAACCTTCTTATTACAGTCCATTACTTTTACTTTTTCTTAAGTAATTTGGCTGAAGATTATATAAATCATTTCAAATTGCGTTGAAGCAAATGAGACAATTCAGAAAATTGCTAAAGTTAAATTCAACAACGTATTGACAATTCACTTATCCCTAGCAGATTTTGAAATTCAAAAAATTGCAAAATTGAAATATTTTGATTTTTAAATTTATTGTTAATGTCGTTTGATATAATTGCTAAGAAAAATATAACATATGAAAAATATAACATTTGAATATGTTAATTGAACAAAAATACAAGTAATTGACTCAATTGCATAAAATACAATTTAGTGGATGAATATTATAAATAGCAATCTCAAGTTTCAAGGTTATGTGAAGCATATACCCCTATATGGGAGTGGGGAACTATTTTATTAGAATCCATTCTTTTTCCTTTTTCTTAACTAATTTGTCTGAAGACAAGAATTCTATAAATCATTTCAAATTGCATTGAGGCAAAAGGGACAATTAAGAAATTTTAAAAATTTAAATTCAACAGATTATTGACAATTTATTTATCCCTAGCAGATTTTAAAATTCTAAAAATTGTAAAAGTGCAATATTTTGATTTTAAATTTGTTGTTAATATTGTTTGATTTGATTGGTGAGAAAAATACAATATTTGAGTAAGTTAATTAAAGAAAATTACAAGTAATGGACTCAATTGCATAAACTACACTTTAATGGATGAATATTATAAATAATAATCTCAAGTTTCAAGGTAGTGTAAAGTATATATCCTTAGATGCGAGTGGGAAACCATCTTATTGGAGTCCATTGCTTTTCCTTTTTCCTAAGTAATTTGTTAAAAAAACAAGAATTCCATAAATCATTTTAAATTGCACTGAGGCAGAGGAGAAAATTAAGAAAATTGCAAAATTTAAATTCTAATGATTATTGACGATTTATTTATCCCTAGTTGATTTAAAGGTTTTAAAAATTGCAAAAATGCAATATTTTGATTTTTAAATTTGTTGTTAATGTCATTTGATTTGATTGGTGAGAAAAATACAATATTTGTGTAAGTTAATTGAACAAAAATACAAGTAATGGACTCAATTGCATAAAATACACTTTAGTGGATGAATATTATAAATAGCAATCTCAAGTTTTAAGGTTGTGTAAAGCATATATCCCTAGATGAGAGCGGGGAACCATCTTATTTGAGTCCATTGCTTTTCCTTTTTCCTAAGTAATTTGTCAGAAGACAAGAATTTTATAAATCGTTTTAAATTGCATTGAGGCAGATGAGACAATTAAGAAAATTGCAAAATTTAAATTCTAATGATTATTGACGATTTATTTATCCCTAACTGCTTTTAAAGTTCTAAAAATTGCAAAAATACAATATTTTGATTTTTAAATTTGTTGTTAATGTCATTTGATTTGATTGGTGTGAAAAATACAATATTTGAGTAAGTTAATTGAACAAAATTATAAGTAATGGACTCAATTGTATAAAATACACTTTAGTGGATGAATATTATAAATAGCAATCTCAACTTTCAAGGTTGTGTAAAGCATATATCCCTAGATAAGAGTGAGTAACCATCTTATTCGAGTCTGTTGCTTTTCCTTTTTCCTAAGTAATTTGTTAGAAGACAAGAATTTTATAAATCGTTTTAAATTGCACTGAGGCAGAGGAGACAATTAAGAAAATTGCAAAATTTAAATTCTAATGATTATTCACGATTTATTTATCCCTAACTGATTTTAAAGTTCTAAAAATTGCAAAAATACAATATTTTGATTTTTAAATTTGTTGTTAATGTCGTTTGATTTGATTGGTGTGAAAAATACAATATTTGAATAAGTTAATTGACCAAAAATACAAGTAATGGACTCAATTGCATAAAATACACTTTAGTGGATGAATATTATAAATAGCAATCTCAAGATTTAAGGTTGTGTGAAGCATATATCCCTAGATGGGAGTGGGGAATTATCTTATTAGAGTTCATTCCTTTTCCTTTTTCTTAACTAATTTGTCTGAAGACAAGAATTCTATAAATCATTTCAAATTGCATTGAGACAAAGGAGACAATTAAGAAATTTTAAAAATTTAAATTCAACAGATTATTGACAATTTATTTATCCCTAGTAGATTTTAAAATTCTAAAAATTGCAAAAGTGCAATATTTTGATTTTTAAATTTGTTGTTAATGTCATTTGATTTGATTGATGAGAAAAATACGATATTTGAGTAAGTTAATTGAACAAAATTACAAGTAATGGACTCAATTGCATAAAATACACTTTAGTGGATGAATATTATAAATAATAATCTCAAGTTTCAAGGTTGTGTAAAGCATATATCCCTAGATGCGAGTGGTAAACCATCTTATTTGAGTCCATTGCTTTTCCTTTTTCCTAAATAATTTGTTAAAGAACAAGAATTCCATAAATCATTCCAAATCGCTTTGAGGCAAAGGAGACAATTAAGAAAATTGCAAAATTTAAATTTAACAGAGTACTGACAATTCATTTATCCCTAGCATATTTTAAAATTCGAAAAATTGCAAAATTGAAATATTTTGATTTTTAAATTTATTATTAATGTCGTTTGATTTCATTGGTGAGAAAAATATAATACGTGAGAAATATAATATTCGAATATGTCAATTGAACAAAAATAAAAGTAATGGACTTAATTCCACAAAATACACTTTAGTGGATGAGTATTATAAATATCAATCTCAAGTTTCAAGGTTGTGTAAAGCATATATCCCTAGACGGGAGTGGGGAACCAACTTTTTAGTGTCCATCGGTTTTCCTTTTTTCTAAGTAATTTGTCTGAGGACAGCAATTCTATAAATCATTTCAAATTACATTGAGGCAAAGGAGACAGTTAAGAAAATTGCAAAATTTAAATTCTATAGATTATTAACAATTTCTTTATCTCAAACAGATTCTAAAATACTAAAAATTGCAAAAATGGAATATTTTGATTTTGAAATTTATTGTTAATGTCATTTGATTTGATTGGTGATAAAAATATAATATGTGAAAAATACAATATTTGAATATGTTAATTGAACAAAAATACACGTAATGGACTCAATTCAATAAAATACACTTTAGTGGATGAATATTATAAATAGCAAATCCAAGTTTCAATGTTGTGTTAAGCATATATCCCTAGATGAGAGTGCAGAACCTTCTCATTACAGTCCATTGCTTTTTCTTTTTCTTAAATAATTTGCCTAAAGATTATATAAATCATTTCAAATTGCGTTGAGGCGAAGCAATCAATTCCGAAAATTGCAAAAGTTAAATTCAGTAGAGTATTCACAATCCATTTATCTTTTATAGATTTTAAAATTCTAAAACTTGCAATAATGCAATATTTTGATTTTTAAATTTATTGTTAATGTCCTTTGATTTAATTGGTGAGAAAAATATAATATGTCAAAAATATAATATTTGAATATGTCAATTGAACAAAAATACAAGTAATGAACTCAATTCCATAAAATACTCTTTAGTGGATGAGTATTATAAATAGCAATCTCAAGTTTTAAGGTTGTGTAAAGCATATATCCCTAGATGGAAGTGGGGAACCAACTTTTTAGAGTCTATTGGTTTTCCTTTTTTCTAAGTAATTTGTCTGAAGACAGAAATTCTACAAATCGTTTCAAATTACATTAAGGCAAAGGAGACAATTAGGAAAATTGCAAAATTTAAATTCTACAGATTATTAACAATTTCTTTATCTAGCGCAGATTTTAAAATTCTAAAAATTGCAAAAATGGAATATTTTGATTTTTAAATTTATTATTAATGTCGTTTGATTTGATTGGTGAGAAAAATATATTATGTGAAAAATACAATATTTGAATATGTTAATTGAACAAAAATACACATAATGGACTCAATAACATAAAATATACCTTAGTGGATCAATATTATAAATAGCAAACCCAAGTTTCAATGTTGTGTTAAGCATATATCCCTAGGTGGAAGTGTAGAACCTTCTTATTACAGTTCATTACTTTTACTTTTTCTTAAGTAATTTGGCTAAAAATTATATAAATCATTTCAAATTGCGTTGAAGCAAATGAGACAATTCAGAAAATTGCTAAAGTTAAATTCAACAGCGTATTGACAATTCACTTATCCCTAGCAGATTTTGAAATTTGAAAAATTGCAAAATTGAAATATTTTGATTTTTAAATTTATTGTTAATGTCGTTTGATATAATTGCTGAGAAAAATATAACATATGAAAAATATAACATTTGAATATGTTAATTGAACAAAAATACAAGTAATGGACTCAATTGCATAAAATACAATTTAGTGGATAAATATTATAAATAACAATCTCAAGTTTCAAGGTTATGTGAAGCATATACCCCTATATGGGAATGGGGAACTATTTTATTAGAATCCATTCTTTTTCCTTTTTCTTAACTAATTTGTCTGAAGACAAGAATTCTATAAATCATTTCAAATTGCATTGAGGCAAAGGGAACAATTAAGAAATTTTAAAAATTTAAATTCAACAGATTATTGACAATTTATTTATCCCTAGCAGATTTTAAAATTCTAAAAATTGCAAAAGTGCAATATTTTGATTTTAAATTTGTTGTTAATGTTGTTTGATTTGATTGGTGAGAAAAATACAATATTTGAGTAAGTTAATTAAACAAAATTACAAGTAATGGACTCAATTGCATAAACTACACTTTAATGGATGAATATTATAAATAATAATGTCAAGTTTCAAGGTTGTGTAAAGCATATATCTTTAGATGCAAGTGGGAAACCATTTTATTGGAGTCCATTGCTTTTCCTTTTTCCTAACTAATTTGTTAAAAAACAAGAATTCATAAATCATTTTAAATTGCACTGAGGCAGAGGAGACAATTAAGAAAATTGCAAAATTTAAATTCTAATGATTATTGACGATTTATTTATCCCTAGTTGATTTAAAGGTTTTAAAAATTGCAAAAATGAAATATTTTGATTTTTAAATTTTTTGTTAATGTCATTTGATTTGATTGGTGAGAAAAATACAATACTTGAGTAAGTTAATTGAACAAAATTACAAGTAATGAACTCAATTGCATAAAATACACTTTAGTAGATGAATATTATAAATAGCAATCTCAAGTTTTAAGGTTGTGTAAAGTATATATCCCTAGATGGGAGTGGGGAACCATCTTATTCGAGTCCATTGCTTTTCCTTTTTCCTAAGTAATTTGTCAGAAGACAAGAATTTTATAAATCGTTTTAAATTGCACTGAGGCAGATGAGACAATTAAGAAAATTGCAAAATTTAAATTCTAATGATTATTGACGATTTATTTATCCCTAACTGCTTTTAAAGTTCTAAAAATTGCAAAAATACAATATTTTGATTTTTAAATTTGTTGTTAATGTCGTTTGATTTGATTGGTGAGAAAAATACAATATTTGAGTAAGTTAATTGAACAAAATTATAAGTAATGGACTCAATTGCATAAAATACACTTTAGTGGATGAATATTATAAATAGCAATCTCAAGTTTCAAGGTTGTGTAAAGCATATATCCCTAGATAGGAGTGAGTAACCATCTTATTCGAGTTTGTTGCTTTTCCTTTTTCCTAAGTAATTTGTTAGAAGACAAGAATTTTATAAATCATTTTAAATTGCACTGAGGCAGAGGAAACAATTAAGAAAATTGCAAAATTTAAATTCTAATGATTATTCATGATTTATTTATCCCTAACTGATTTTAAAGTTCTAAAAATTGCAAAAATACAATATTTTGATTTTTAAATTTGTTGTTAATGTCGTTTGATTTGATTGGTGTGAAAAATACAATATTTGAATAAGTTAATTGACCAAAAATACAAGTAATGGACTTAATTGCATAAAATACACTTTAGTGGATGAATATTATAAATAGCAATCTCAAGTTTTAAGGTTGTGTGAAGCATATATCCCCAGATGAGAGTGGGGAACCATCTTATTAAAGTCCATTCATTTTCTTTTTTCTTAACTAATTTGTCTGAAGACAAGAATTCTATAAATCATTTCAAATTGCATTGAGGCAAAGGAGACAATTAAGAAATTTTAAAAATTTAAATTCAACAGATTATTGACAATTTATTTATCCCTAGCAGATTTTAAAATTCTAAAAATTGCAAAAGTGCAATATTTTGATTTTTAAATTTGTTGTTAATGTCGTTTGATTTGATCAGTGTGAAAAATAAAATATTTGAATAAGTTAATTGACCAAAAATACAAGTAATGGACTCAATTGCATAAAATACACTTTAGTAGATAAATATTATAAATAGCAATCTCATGTTTTAAGGTTGTGTGAAGCATATATCCCCAGATGGGAGTGGGGAACCATCTTATTAGAGTCCATTCCTTTTCCTTTTTCTTAACTAATTTGTCTGAAGACAAGAATTCTATAAATCATTTCAAATTGCATTGAGACAAAGGAGACAATTAAGAAATTTTAAAAATTTAAATTTAACAGATTATTGACAATTTATTTATTCCTGGCAGATTTTAAAATTCTAAAAATTGCAAAAGTGCAATATTTTGATTTTTAAGTTTGTTGTTAATGTTGTTTGATTTGATTGGTGAGAAAAATACGATATTTGAGTAAGTTAATTGAACAAAATTACAAGTAATGGGCTCAATTGCATAAAATACACTTTAGTGGATGAATATTATAAATAATAATCTCAAGTTTCAAGGTTGTGTAAAGCATATATCCCTAGATGTGAGTTGTAAACCATCTTATTTGAGTCCATTGTTTTTCCTTTTTCCTAAATAATTTGTTAAAGAACAAGAATTCCATAAATCATTCCAAATCGCTTTAAGGCAAAGGAGATAATTAAGAAAATTGCAAAATTTAAATTCAACAGAGTACTGACAATTCATTTATCCCTAGTAGATTTTAAAATTCGAAAAATTACAAAATTGAAATATTTTAATTTTTAAATTTATTGTTAATGTCGTTTGATTTCATTGGTGAGAAAAATATAACATATGAACAATATAACATTTGAATATGTTAATTGAACAAAAATACAAGTAATGGACTCAATTGCATAAAATACACTTTAGTGGATGAATATTATAACTAGCAAACCCAAGTTTCAATGCTGTCTTAAACATATATCCCTAGATGGGAGTGCAGAACCTTCTTCTTACAGTCCATTGCTTTTGCTTTTTCTTAAGTAATTTGCTTGAAATTTATATAAATCATTTCAAATTGCGTGGAGGCAAAGGAGACAATTTTTATAATTACAAAATTTAAATTCAACAGAGTACTGACAATTCATATATCCCTAGCATATTTCAAAATTCAAAAAATTGCAAAATTGAAATATTTTGATTTTTAAATTTATTATTAATGTCGTTTGATTTCATTGGTTAGAAAAATATAATACGTGAGAAATATAATATTTGAATATGTCAATTGAACAAAAATACAAGTAATGGACTCAATTCCATAAAATACACTTTAGTGGAAGAGTATTATAAATAGCAATCTCAAGTTTCAAGGTTGTGTAAAGCATATATCCCTAGATGGGAGTGGGGAACCAACTTTTTAGTGTCCATCGGTTTTCCTTTTTTCTAAGTAATTTGTCTGAAGAAAAGAATTCTATAAATTGTTTCAAATTACATTGAGGTAAAGGAGACAATTAAGAAAATTGCAAAATTTAAATTCAATAGATTATTTACAATTTATTTGTTCCTAGCAGATTTTAAAATTGTAAAAACTACAAAAATACAATATTTTGATTTTTAAATTTATTTTTAATGTCATTTGATTTGATTGGTGAGAAAAATACTATATTTGAATAAGTTAATTGAATGAAAATACAAGAAATGGACTTAATTGCATAAAATACACTTTCGTGGATGAATATTATAAATAGCAATTCCAAGTTTCAATGTTGTGTTAAGCATATATCCCTAGATGGGAGTGTAGAACCTTTTTATTATAGTCCATTGCTTTTGCTTTTCCTTAAGTAATTTGCCTAAAGATTATATAAATCATTTCAAATTGCATTGAGACAAAGGTGACAATTCAGAAAATTGGAAAAGTTAAATTCAATAGAGTATTGACAATTCATTTCTCTCTAGCAGATTTTAAAATTCTAAAAATTGCAAAAATGCGATATTTTGATTTTTAAATTTATTGTTATTGTTGTTTGATTTCATTTGTGAGAAAAATGCAATATTTGAATATGTTAAGTGAACAAAAATACAAATAATGGACTCAATTGTATAAAATACAATTAAGTGGATGAATATTATAAGTTGCAGTCCCAAGTTTAATGTTGTGTTAAGCATATATCCCTGGATGGGAATGCAGAATCTTCTTATTACAGTCCATTGCTTTCGCTTTTTCTTAAGTAATCTGCCTAAAGATTATATAAATCATTTGAAATAGCGTTGAGGCAAAGGAGACCATTCAGAAAATTGCAAAATTTAAATTCAATAGAGTATTGACAATTCACTTATCCCTATTAGATTTTAAAATTCAAAACATTGCAAAATTGAAATAGTTTGATTTTTAAATTTATTATTAATGTCGTTTGATTTAATTGGTGAGAGAAATATAATATGTGAAAAATATAATTTTTGAATATGTTAATTGAACCAAAATACAATTAATGGATTCAATTGCATAAAATACACTTTAATGGGTGAATACTATAAATAGCAGTCCCAAGTTTCAATGTTGTGGTAAGCATATATCCCTAAATCTGAGTGCAGAACGTTCTTATTATAGCCCATCACTTTTGCTTTTTCTTAATTAATTTGCCTGAAAATTATATAAATAATTTCAATTTGCGTTGAGGCAAAGGAGACAATTCAGAAAATTGAAAAAGTTAAATTCAACAAAGTATTGACAATTCATTTCTCCCTAGCAGATTTTAAAATTCTAAAAATTGCAAAAATGCGATATTTTGATTTTTAAACTTATTGTTAATGTCGTTCGATTTCATTGGTGAGAAAAACACAATATTTGAATATGTTAATTGAACAAAAATACAAGTAATGGACTCAATTGCATAAAATACAATTAAGTGGATGATTATTATAAATAACAGTCTCAAGTTTCAATGTTGCGTTAAGCATATATCCCTAGATGGGAGTGCAAAACCTTCTTATTACAGTCCATTGTTTTCGCTTTTTCTTAAGTAATCTGCCTAAAAATTATATAAATCATTTGAAATAGCGTTGAGGCAAAGGAGACCATTTAGAAAATTGCAAAATTTAAATTCAACAGAGTATTGACAATTCATTTATCTCTAGCAGATTTTAAAATTCTAAAAATTGCAAAAATGAAATATTTTGATTTTTAAGTTTATTGTTAATGTCGTTTGATTTATTTGGTGAGGAAAATATAATATGTGAAAAATATAATATTTGAATATGTTAACTAAACAAAAATACAATTAATGGACTTAATTGCATAAAAGACACTTTAGTGGATCAATATTATAAATAGCAATCTTAAGTTTCAAGGTTTTATGAAGTGTATATCCTTAGATGGGAGTGGGGAACCATCTTATTAGGGTCCATTGCTTTTCCTTTTTCTTAAGTAATTTGTCTGAAGACAAGAATTCTATAAATCATTTCAAATTGCATTGAGGCAAAGGAGACAATTAAGAAAATTGCAAAATTTAGATTCAATAGATTATTTACAATTTATTTGCCCTTAGCAGATTTTAAAATTCTAAAAATTGCAAAAATGCAATATTTTGATTTTTAAATTTGTTGTTAATGTTGTTTGATTTGATGAGTGAGAAAAATACAATATTTGAATATGTTAATTGAACAAAAATACAAGTAATGGACTCATTTGCGTAAAATACACTTTAGTGAATGAATATTATAAATAGCAATCCCAAGTTTCAATGTTGTGTTAAGCATATATCCCTAGATGGGAGTACATAACCTTCTTATTACAGTCGATTGCTTTCACTTTTACTTAAGTAACTTGCTTGAACATTATATAAATTATTCCAAATTCCGTTAAGGCAAAGTAGACAATATCAAAATTTGCAAAATTTAAATCCAATAGAGTATTAACAATTCACTTATCCCCAGGAGATTTTAAAATTCAAAAAAGGGAAAAATTGAAATATTTTGATTTTTAAATTTAATGTTATTGTCGTTTGATTTAATTGGTGAGAAAAATATAATATGTGAAAAATATAATATTTAAATATGTTAATTGAACAAAAATACGAATAATGGACTCAATTGCATAAAATACACTTTAGTGGAACAATATTATAAATAACAATCTCAAGTTTCAAGGTTTTGAGAAGCATATATCCCTAAATGGGAGTGGGGAACCATCTTATTAGGGTCCATTGCTTTTCCTTTTTCTTAAGTAATTTGTCTGAAGACGAGAATTCTATAAATCATTTCAAATTGCATTGAGGCAAAGGAGACAATTAAGAAAATTGCAAAATAAGAATACAAGTAATGGACTCAATTGTGTAAAATACACTTTAGTGGATGAATATTATAAATAGCAGTCCTAAGTTTCAATGTTGTGTTAAGCATACATCCATAGATGGGAGTGCATAGCCTTCTTATTACAGTCGATTGCTTTTGCTTTTACTTAAGTAACTTGCCTGAACATTATATAAATTATTTCAAATTTCGTTAAGGCAAAGTAGACAATTCCAAAAATTGCAAAATTTAAATCCAACAGAGTATTAACAATTCAGTTATCCCTAGCAGATTTTTAAATTTGAAAAAGGGCAAAATTGAAATATTTTGATTTTTAAATTTAATGTTATTGTCATTTGATTTAATTGGTGAAAAAAATATACTATGTGAAAGATATAATATTTGAATATGCTAATTGAACAAAAATACGAATAATGGATTCAATTGCATAAAATACACTTTAGTAGACAAATATTATAAATAGCAAACCCAAGTTTCAATGTTGTATCGAGCATATATCCCTAGATGGGAGTGCAGAACCTTCTTATTACAGTCGATTGCTTTTGGTTTTTCTTAAGTAATTTGCCTGAAAATTATATAAATTATTTCAAATTGTCTTGAGGCAAAGGAGACAATTCTGAAAATTGCAAAATTTAAATTCAACAAAGTATTGAGAATTCATTTATCCCTAGCAGATTTTAAAATTCTAAAACTTGCAAAAATGCAATATTTTGATTTTTAAATTTATTATTAATGTCATTTGATTTAATTGGTAAGAAAAATATAATATGTGAAAAATATAATATTTGAATATGTTAATTGAATAAAAATACGAATAATGGACTCAATTGTATAAAATACACTTTGGTGGACAAATATTATAAATAGCAAACCCAAGTTTCAATGTTGTGTCAAGCATATATCCCTAGATGGGAGTGCAGAACCTTCTCATTACAGTCGATTGCTTTTGCTTTTTCTTAAGTAATTTGCCTGAAGATTATATAAATTATTTCAAATTGCGTTGAGGGAAAGGAGACAATTCCAAAAATTGAAAAATTTAAAATCAATAGATTATTTACAATTTATTTGTTGCTAGTAGATTTTAAAATTCTAAAAATTGCAAAAATACAATATTTTGATTTTTAAATTTGTTGTTAATGTCGTTTGATTTGATTGGTGTGAAAAATACAATATTTGAATAAGTTAATTGAACAAAAATACATGTAATGGACTCAACTGCATAAAATAGACTTCAGTGGATGAATATTATAAAGAGCAAACCTAAGTTTTCATGTTGTGTTAAGCATGTATCCCTACATCGGATTGCAGAGCCTTCTTATTACAGTTGATTACTTTTGCTTTTTCTTAAATAAATTGCCTGAAGATTATATAAATTATTTCAAATTGCCTTGAGGCAAAGGAGACAATTCCGAAAATTGAAAAATTTAAATTCAACAGAGTATTGACAATTCATTTATTCCTAGCAGATTTTAAAATTCTAAAAATTTCAAAAATGTAATATTTTGATTTTTAAGTTTATTGTTAATGTCGTTTGATTTATTTGGTGAGGAAAATATAATATGTGAAAAATATAATATTTCAATATGTCAACTAAACAAAAATACAATTAATGGACTCAATTGCATAAAAGACACTTTAGTGGATCAATATTATAAATAGCAATCTTAAGTTTCAAGGTTTTGTGAAGCGTATATCCCTATATAGGAGTGGGGAACCATCTTATTAGGGTCCATTGCTTTTCCTTTTTCTTAAGTAATTTGTCTGAAGACAAGAATTCTATAAATCATTTCAAATTGCATTGAGGCAAAGGAGACAATTAAGAAAATTGCAAAATTTAGATTCAATAGATTATTTACAATTTATTTGTCCTTAGTAGATTTTAAAATTCTAAAAATTGCAAAAATGCAATATTTTGATTTTTAAATTTGTTGTTAATGTCGTTTGATTTGATGGGTGAGAAAAATACAATATTTGAATATGTTAATTAAACAAAAATACAAGTAATGGACTCATTTGCGTAAAATACACTTTAGTGAATGAATATTATAAATAGCAATCCCAAGTTTCAATGTTGTGTTAAGCATATATCCCTAGATGGTAGTACAGAGTCTTCTTATTACAGTTAATTACTTTTGCTTTTACTTAAGTAACTTGCCTGAATATTATATAAATTATTTCAAATTTCGTTGAGGCAAAAGAGATAATTCAGAAAATTGCAAAAGTTAAATTCAATAGAGTAGTGACAATTCATTTATCTGTAGCAGATTTTAAAATTCTAAAAATTGCAAACATGCAATATTTTGATTTTTAAATTTATTATTAATGTCATTTGTTTTAATTGGTGAGAAAATTATAATATGTGAAAAATATAATATTTTAATATGTCAATTGAACAAAAATACAAGTAATGGACACAATTCCATAAAAGCCACTTTAGTGGATGAATATTATAAATAGCAATCTTAGGTTTTAAGATTGTGTAAAGCATATATCCCAAATGGGAGTGGGGAACCATCTTTTTAGAGTCCCTTGGTTTTCCTTTTTCCTAAGTAATTTGTCTGAAAACAAGAATTCTATAAATTGTTTCAAATTACATTAAGGCAATGAAGACAATTAAGAAAATTGCAAAATTTAAATTCTACAGATTATTAACAATTTCTTTATTCTTAGCAGATTTTAAAATTCTAAAAATTGAAAAATTAAAATATTTTGATTTTTCAATTTATTGTTAATGTCATTTGATTTAATTGGTGAGAAAAATATAATATGTGAAAAGTATAATATTTGAATCTGTTAATTGAGCAAAATTACAAGTAATGGACTCAATTTCATAAAAGACACTTTAGTGGATTGAATATCATAAATAGCAATCTTAAGTTTCAAGGTTGTGTAAAGCGTATATCCCTAGATGGGAGTGGGGAACCATTTTGTTAGAATCCTTTCCTTTTCCTTTTTCTTAACTAATTTATCTGAAAACAAGAATTCTATAAATTATTTCAAATTGCATTGAGGCAAAGGAGACAATTAGGAAATTTTCAAAATTTAAATTCAACAGATTTTTGACAATTTATTTATTCCTAGCAGATTTTAAAATTCTAAAAATTGAGAAAGTGCAATCTTTTGATTTGTAAATTTATTGTTAATGTCGTTTGATTTGATTGGTGAGAAAAATACAATATTTGAATATCTTAATTGAACAAAAATACAAGTAATAAACTCAATTGTATAAAATACAATTTAGTGGACGAATATTATAAATAGCAATCCCAAATTTCATTGTTGTGTTAAGCATATACCCCTAGATGGGAGTGCAGAACCTTCTTATTACAATCTATTACTTTTGCTTTTTCTTAAGTAATTTGCCTGAAAATTATATAAATCATTTCAAATTGCGTTTAGGCAAAAGAGACAATTTAGAAAATTGCAAAATTTAAATTCAACAGTGTATTGACAATTCACTTATTCCAAGTAGATTTTAAAATTCAAAAAATTGCAAAATTGAAATATTTTGATTTTTAAATTTATTGTTAATGTCGTTTGATTCAATTAGTGAGAAAAATATAATATGTGAAAGATATAATATTTGAATATGTTAATTGAACAAAAATACAAGTAATGGACCCAATTGCATAAAATACACTTTAATGGATGAATATTATAAATAGCAGTCTCTAGTTTCAATGTTGTGTTAAGTATATGTCCCTAGATTGAAGTGCAGAACTTTCTTATTACAGTCAATTGCTTTTGCTTTTTCTTGAGTAATTTGCTTGAAAATTATATAAATCATTTCAAATTACGTTGAGGCAAAGGAGAGAATTCCAAATATTGCAAAATTTAAATTCAACAAAGTATTGACAATTCATTTATCCCTAACAGATTTTAAAATTCGAAGAAGTGCAAAAATGAAATATTTTGATTTTTAAATTTAATGTCAATGTCGTTTGATTTTATTTGTGGGAAAAATACAATATTTGAATATGTTAATCGAACAAAAATACAAGTAATGGACTCAATTCCATAAAAGACACTTTAGTGGATGAATATTATAAATAGCAATCTCAAGTTTCAAGGTTGTGTAAAGCATATATCCCTAGATGGGAGTGGGGAACCATCTTTTTAGAGTCCATTGGATTTCCTTTTTCTTAAGTAATTTGTTTGAAAACAGGAATTCTATAAATCATTTCAAATTACATTGAGGCAAAGGAGACAATTAAGAAAATTGCAAAATTTAAATTCTATAGATTATTAACAATTTCTTTATTCCTAGTAGATTTTAAAATTCTAAAAATTGCAAACATGCAATATTTTGATTTTCAAATTCATTGTTAATGTCGTTTGATTTAATTGGTGAGAAAAATATAATATGTGGAAAATATAATATTTGAATATGTCAATTGAACAAAAATACATGTAATGGACTCAATCACAGAAAAAACACTTTAGTGGATGAATATTATAAATAACAATCTCAAGTTTCAAGGTTGTGTAGAGGATATATTCCTAGATGGGAGCGAGGAACCATCTTTTTAGGGTCCATTGGTTTTCCTTTTTCCTAAGTAATTTGTTTGAAAATAGGAATTTTATAAATCATTTCAAATTACATTAAGACAAAGGAGACAATTAAGAATAATTGCAAAATTTAAATTCTATAGATTATTAACAATTTCTTTATCCCTAACAAATTTTAAAATTCTAAAAATATCAAAAATGGAGTATTTTGGTTTTTAAATTTATTATTAATGTCATTTGATTTGATTGGTGAGAAAAATACAATATTTGAAGATCTTAATTGCATAAAAATATAAGTAATGGACTCAATTGCATAAAATACAATTTAGTGGATGAATATTATAAGTAGCAATCCCAAGTTTTATTGTTGTGTTAAACATATATCCCTATATGAGAGTGCAGAACCTTCTTATTGCAGTTAAGGCAAGGGACACAATTGAGAAAATTGCAAAATTTAACTTCAACCGAGTATTGACATTTCATTTATCCCTAACAGATTTTAAAATTCTAAAAATTGCAAAATTAAAATATTTTGATTTTTAAATTTATTGTTAATGTCGTTTGATTTAATTGGTGAGAAAAATATAATATGTGAAAAGTATAATATTTGAATATTTTAATTGAGCACAATTACAAGTAATGGACTTAATTTCATAAAAGACACTTTAGTGGATTGAATATTAGAAATAGCAATCTCAAGTTTCAAGGTTGTGTAAAGCATATATCCCTATATGGGAATGGGGAACCATCTTGTTAGAGTCCTTTTCTTTTCCTTTTTCTTAACTAATTTGTCTGAAGACAAGAATTTTATAAATTATTTCAAATTGCATTGAGGCAAAGGAGAAAATTAGGAAATTTTCAAAATTTGAATTCAACAGATTATTGACAATTTATTTATGCCTAGCAAATTTTAAAATTCTAAACACTACAAAAGTGCAATATTTTGATTTTTAAATTTGTTGTTAATGTAGTTTGATTTGATTGGTTAGAAAAATATGATATTTGAATAAGTTAATTGAACAAAATTACAAGTAATGAACTCAATCGTATAAAATAAACTTTAGTGGATGAATATTATAAATAGCAATCCCAAGTTTCAATGTTGTGTTAATCACATATCCCGAGATGTGAGTGCAGAACTTTCTTATTATAGTGCATTGCTTTTGCTTTTTCTTAAGTAATTTGCATAAAGATTATATAAATCATTTCAAATTGCCTTGAGGCAAAGGAGACAATTCAGAAAACAACAAAATTTAAATTCAACAGAGTATTAACAATTCATTTATCCCTAGCAGATTTTAAAATTCTAAAAATTGCAAAAATGCAATATTTTGATTTTTAAATTTATTATTAATGTCGTTTGATTTGATTGGTGAGAAAAATACAATATTTGAATATCTTAATTGAACAAAAATACAAGTAATAAACTCAATTGCATAAAATACAATTTAGTGGAGGAGTATTATAAATAGTAATCCTAAGTTTCATTGTTGTGTTAAGCATATACACCTAGATGAGAGTGCAGAACCTTCTTATTACAGTCCATTGCTTTTGTTTTTTCTTAAGTAATTTGCCTAAAGATTATATAAATCATTTCAAATTGCGTTTAGGCAAAAGGGACAATTTAGAAAATTGCAACATTTAAATTCAACAGAGTATTGACAATTCACTTATTCCAAGCAGATTTTAAAATTCAAAAAATGCAAAATTGAAATATTTTTATTTTTAAATTTATTGTTAATGTCGTTTGATTTAATTGGTAAGAAAAATATAATATGTGAAAAATATAATATTTGAATATGTTACTTGAACAAAAATACAAGTAATGGACTCAATTGCATAAAATACACTTTAGTGGATGAATATTATAAATAACAGTCTCTAGTTTCAATGTTGTGTTAAGTATATATCCCTAGATGGGAGTGCAGAACCTTCTTATTATAGTCAATTGCTTTTGCTTTTTCTTAAGTAATTTCCCTGAAAATTATATAAATCATTTCAAATTACATTGAGGCAAAGGAGACAATTCCGAAAATTGCAAAATTTTAATTCAACAGAGTATTAACAATTAATTTATCCCTAGTAGATTTTAAAATTCGAAGAATTGCAAAAATGAAATATTTTGATTTTTAAATTTAATGTTAATGTCGTTTCATTTAGTTGGTGAGAAAAAATATAATATGTGAAAAATATAATATTTGAATATGTTAATTGAATAAAAATATAAGTAATGGACTCAATTGCATAAAATACACTTTTGTGGATGAATATTATAAATAGCAAACCCAAGTTTCAATGTTGTGTTAAGCATATATCCCTAGATGGGAGTGCAGAACCTTCTTAGTACAGTTTATTGCTTTTGCTTTTTCTTAAGTAATTTGGCCAAAAATTATATAAATCATTTCAAATTGCGTTGAGACAAACGGGACAATTCAGAAAATTGCAAAAGTTAAATTCAATAGAGTTTTGACAATTCATTTATCCTTAGCAGATTTTAAAATTCCAACAAATTGCAAAAATGCAATATTTTGATTTTTAAATTTATTGTTAATGTCATTCAATTTAATTGGTGAGAAAAATATAATATGTGAAAAATATAATATTTGAATATGTCAACTGAACAAAAATACAAGTAATGGACTTAATTGTAGCAAAGACACTTTAGTGAATGAATATTATAAATAGCAAATTCAAGTTTCAAGGTTGTGTGAAGCATATATCCCTAGATGAGAGTGCGGAACCATCTTATTAGAGTCCTTTGCTTTAACTTTTTCTTCAGTAATTTGTCTGAAAACAGGAATTCTATAAATCATTTCAAATTGCACTGAGGCAAAGGAGAGAATTAAGAAAATTGCAAAATTTAAATTGAACAAATTATTGACCATTTATTTATCCCTAGATGGGAGTAGGGAACCATCTTTTTAGAGCCCATTGGTTTTCCTTTTTCCTAAGTAATTTGTCTAAATATAGGAATTCTATAAATTGTTTCAAATTACATTGAGACAAAAGAGACAATTAAGAAAATAGCAAAATTTAAATTCAACAAAGTAATGACAATTCATTTAGCCTTTGCAGATTTTAAAATTCTAAAAATATCAAAAATGGAATATTTTGATTTTTAAATTTGTTATTCATGTCGTTTGATTTGATTGGTTAGAAAGATACAATATTTGAATAAGTTCATTGAACAAAATTACGAGTAATGGACTCAATTGCATAAAATACACTTTTGTGGATGAATATTATAAATTGCAATCCCAAGTTTTAATGTTGTGAAAAGCACATATCCCTAAATGGAAGTACATAACCTTTTTATTACAGTCCATTGCTTTTGCCTTTTCTTAAGTAATTTGCCTAAAAATTATATAAATTATTTTAATTTGCGTTGAGGTAAAGGAGAAAATTCAGGAAATAGCAAAATTTATATTTAATAAAGTATTGACAATTCATTTATCCCTAGCAGATTTTAAAATTCTAAAAATTGCGAAAATGCAATATTTTGATTTTTAAATTTATTATTAATGTCGTTTGATTTAATTGGTGAGAAAAATATAATATGTGAAAAATATAATATTTGAATATGTAAATTGAACAAAAATACAAGTAGCGGACTCACTTGCAGAAAAGACACTTTAGTGGATGAATATTATAAATAGCAATTTCAAGTTTCAAGGTTGTGTAAAGCATATATCCCTAGATAGATGGGAGTGGGGAACCATCTTTTTAAAGTCCATCGGTTTTCCTCTTTCCTAAGTAATTTGTCTGAATATAGGAATTCTATAAATTATTTCAAATTACATTAAGGCAAAGGAGACAATTAAGAAAATTGCAAAATTTAAATTCTACAGATTATTAACAATTTCTTTATCCCTAGTAGATTTTAAAATTCTAAAAATTGCAAAAATGCAATATTTTTATTTTGAAACTTGTTGTTAATGTCGTTTGATTTAATTAGTGAGAAAAATATAATATTTGACTATGCCAATTGAAAAAATATACAAGTAATGGACTCAATTCCCTAAAAGACACTTTACTGGATGAATATTATAAATAGCAATCTCAAGTTTCAAGGTTGTGTAAAGCATATATCCCTAGGTGGGAGTGGGGAACCATCTTTTTAAAATCCATTGGTTTTCCTTTTTCCTAAGTAATTTGCCTAAACACAGGAATTCTATAAATCATTTCAAATTACATTGAGGCAATGGAGATAATTAAGAAAATTGCAAAATTTAAATTTTACAGATTATTGACAATTTCTTTATCTCTTATCCCTAGCAGATTTTAAAATTCTAAAAATTGAAAAAATACAATATTTTGGTTTTTAAATTTGTGGTTAATGTCCTTTAATTTGATTGGTGAGAAAAATACAATATTGAATAAGTTAATTGAATAAAAATACAACTAATGCACTCAATTGCATAAAATACACTTTTATGGATGAATATTATAAATTGCAATCCCAAGTTTTAATGTTGTGCTAAGCATATATCCCTCGATGGGAGTGTAGAACCTTCTTATTACAGCCCATTACTTTTGTTTTTTCTTAAGTAATTTGCCTGAAAATTATATAAATCATTTCAAATTGCATTGAGGCAAAGGAGACAATTTAGAAAATTACAAAATTTAAATTCAATAGAGTATTAACAATATAGTTATCCTAAGCAGATTGTAAAATTCAAAAAATTGCAAAATTGAAATATTTTGATTTTTAAATTTAATGTTAATGTCATTTGATTTAATTGGTGAGAAAAATATAATATGTGAAAAATATAATATTTGAATATGTTAATTGAACAAAAATACAAGTAATGGACTCAATTGCATAAAATACACTTTAGTGGATGAATATTATAAATAGCAAACCCAAGTTTCAATGTTGTGTTAAGCATATATTCCTAGATGGGAGTGCAAAACCTTCTTAGTACAATCCATTGTTTTTGTTTTTTCTTAAATAATTTGCCTGAAAATTATATAAATTATTTCAAATTATGTTGAGGTAAAAGAGACAATTCAGAAAATTGCAAAAGTTAAATTCAACAGAGTATTGACAATTCATTTATCCCTAGCAGATTTTAAAATTCCAACAAATTGCAAAAATGCAATATTTTGATTTTAAAATTTATTGTTACTATCGTTTGATTTAATTGGTGAGAAAAATATAATATGTGAAAAAGATAATATTTGAATATGTCAACTGAACAAAAATACAAGTAGCGGACTTAATTGCATAAAAGACACTTTAGTGGATGAATATTATAAATAGCAATCTCAAGTTTCAAGGTTGTGTAAAGCATATATCCCTAGATGGGAGTGGGGAACCATCTTTTTACAGTCCATTGGTTTTCCTTTTTCCTAAGTAATTTGTCTGAATACAAGAATTCTATAAATCATTTCAAATTACATTGAGGCAAAAGAGACAATTAAGAAAATTTCAAAATTTAAATTCTACAAATTATTAACAATTTCTTTATCCCTAACAGATTTTAAAATTCTAAAAATTGCAAAAATGCAATATTTTGATTTTCAAATTTATTGTTAATGTCGTTTGATTTAATTGGTGAAAAAAATATAATATGTGAAAAATATAATATTTGAATATGTCAATTGAAAAAATATACAAGTAATGGACTCAATTCCACAAAAGAAACTTTAGTGGATGAATATTATAAATAGCAATCTCAAGTTTCAAGGTTGTGTAAAGCATATATCCTTAGATGGGAGTAAGGAACCATCTTTTTAGAGTCCATTGGTTTTCTTTTTTCCTAAGTATTTTGTTTGAACACAGGAATTCTATAAATCATTTCAAATTACATTGACGCAAAGGAGACAATTAAGAAAATTACAAAATTTAAATTCCATAGATTATTGACAATTTCTTTATCCCTTATCCCTAGCAGATTTTAAAATTCTAAAAATTGAAAAAATGCAATATTTTGCTTTTTAAATTTGTGGTTAATGTCCTTTAATTTGATTGGTGAGAAAAATACAATATTTGAATAAGTTAGTTGAACAAAAATACAAGTAATGCACTCAATTGCATAAAATACACTTTCATGGATGAATATTTTAAATAGCAATCCCAAATTTTAATGTTGTGTTAAGCATATATCCCTCAATGGGAGTGTAGAACCTTCTTATTACAATCCATTGTTTTTGCTTTTTCTTAAGTAATTTGCTAGAAAATTATATAAATCATTTCAAATTGCGTTGAGGCAAATGAGACAATTCAGAAAATTGTAAAAGGTAAATTCAATAGAGTATTGACAATTCATTTATCCCTAGCAGATATTAAAATTCCAACAAATTGAAAAAATGCAATATTTTGATTTTTAAATTTATTGTTAATGTCATGTGATTTAATTGGTGAGAAAAATATAATATATGAAAAATATAATATTTGAGTATGTCAACTGAACAAAAATACAAGTAGCGGACTTAATTGCAGAAAAGACACTTTAGTGGATGAATATTATAAATAGCAATCTCAAGTTTCAAGGTTGTGTAAAGCATATATCCCTAGATGGGAGTGGGGAACCATCTTTTTAGAGTCCATTGGTTTTCCTTTTTCCTAAGTAATTTGTCTGAAGACAGGAATTCTATAAATCATTTCAAATTACATTAAGGCAAAGGAGACAATTAAAAAAATTGCAAAATTTAAATTCTACAGATTATTAATAATTTCTTTATCCTTAGCAGATTTTAAAATTCTAAAAATACCCTAGCAGATTTTAAAATTCTAAAAATATCAAAAATGGAATATTTTGATTTTTAAATTTATTGTTAATGTCGTTTGATTTGATTGGTGAGAAAAATACAATATTTGAAGATCTTAATTGCATAAAAATATAAGTAATGGACTCAATTGCATAAAATACAATTTAGTGGATGAATATTATAAATAACAATCCCAAGTTTCATTGTTGTGTTAAGCATATATGCCTATATAGGAGTGCAGAACATTCTTATTACTGTCCATTGCTTTTGCTTTTTCTTAAACAATTTGCTTGAAGATTATATAAATCATTTCAAATTGCGTTAAGGTAAGGGACACAATTGAGAAAATTGCAAAATTTAACTTCAACAAAGTATTGACATTTCATTTATCCCTAACAAATTTTAAAATTCTAAAAATTGCAAAATTGAAATATTTTGATTTTTAAATTATTGTTAATGTCATTTGATTTAATTAGTGAGAAAAATATAATATGTGAAAAATATAATATTTGAATCTGTTAATTGAGTAAAATTACAAGTAATGGACTCAATTTCATAAAAGACACTTTAGTGGATTGAATAATATAAATAACAATCTCAAGTTTCAAGGTTATGTAAAGCATATATCCCTAGATGGGAGTGGGGAACCATCTTGTTAAAGTCCTTTCCTTTTCCTTTTTCTTAACTAATTTGTCTGAAGATAAGAATTCTATAAATTATTTCAAATTGCATTGAGGCAAAGGAGACAATTAGGAAACTTTCAAATTTTAAATTGAACAGATTATTGACAATTTATTTATCCTAACAGATTTTAAAATTCTAAAAATTGCAAAAGTGCAATATTTTGATTTTTAAATTTGTTATTAATGTAGTTTGATTTGATTGGTTAGAAAAATACAATATTTGAATAAGTTAATTGAACTAAATTACAACTAATGAACTCAATTGCATAAAATACACTTTAGTGGATGAATATTATAAATAGCAATCCCAAGTTTCAATGTTGTATTAAGCATATATCCCCAGATGGGAGTGCAGTACCTTCTTATTACAGTGCATTGTTTTTGCTTTTTCTTAAGTAATTTGCATAATGATTATATAAATCATTTCAAATTGCCTTGAGGCAAAGGAGACAATTCAGAAAATAGCAAAATTTAAATTCAAGAGAGTATTAACAATTCATTTATCCCTAGCAGATTTCAAAATTCTAAAAATTGCAAAAATACAATATTTTGATTTTTAAATTTATTGTTAATGTCGTTTGATTTGATTGGTGAGAAAAATACAATATTTGAATATCTTAATTGAACAAAAATACAAGTAATAAACTCAATTGCATAAAATACAATTTAGTGGATGAATATTATAAATAGCAATTCTAAGTTTCATTGTTGTGTTAAGCATATACCCCTAGATGAGAGTGCAAAACCTTCTTATTATAGTCTATTGCTTTTACTTTTTCTTAAGAAATTTCTCTGAAGACAAGAATTCTTCAAATGATTTCAAATTGCTTTGAGGCAAATGAGACAATTAAGAAAATTGCAAAATTTAAATTCAATAGTAGATTTTAAAATTCTAAAAATTGCAAAAATGGAATATTTTAATTTTTAAATTTATTATTAATGTCGTTTGATTTGATTGGTGAGAAAAATACAATATTTGAATATCTTAATTTAACAAAAGTACAAGTAATGGACTTAATTGCATAAAATACAATATAATGGATGAATATTATAAATAGCAATCCCTAGTTTCATTATTTTGTTAAGCATATATCCTTAGATGAGAGTGCAAAACTTTCTTATTACAGTCCATTGCTTTTACTCTTTCTTAAGTAATTCGCCTGAAAATTATATAAATCATTTCAAATTGCGTTTAGGTAAAGAAGAGAATTTAGAAAATTTCAAAATTTGAATTCAATAGAGTTCTGAGAATTCACTTATTCCTAGTAGATTTTAAAATTCTAAAAATCCAAAAATTGCAAAATTGAAATATTTCGATTTTTAAATTTATTGTTCATGTCATTCGATTTAATTGGTGAGAAAAATATATGTTGTTCCCACAGCCTTGTAGGGGTTGTAAATGTTGTCAACTAGGGTTAAGTGTGCAAGAAAGTAAAGCCACATGGAAGGGCAAAAAAGTAAATCTGCCGCGTAAGGGCAAGAACGTAAATCCGCCACGTAAGCCCTATTAGGGTTTCATGGAAGAGAGTATATAAAGGCCTTGAAAGACAAAACTGGTTAAGGCCAACACAATTGAATAAACGGTAACCCTACAACAACTAGGCAAAAAGAAGAGAAAAGCAAACCAGAAACGCCTCCTGTAAGCAAACCAGAAACATACAACCAGCAAGAGGAGAAATAAGAAACAGACCACCCGAAAGAGAAGACAGTAGATCTGGTATCCGTGAGACCACTCGAAAGAGAAGACAGTAGACCTAGTATCCGTGAGACCACCCGAAAGAGAAGACAGCAGACCCGGTATCCGTGAGACCACCTAGAAGAGAAGACAACAGACCTGGTATCCGTGAGACCACCCGGAAGAGAAGACAACAGACTAGAAGTATGAGGTAGGGCGAAAGACGTGAACCAAAAAAACCAGTAGCGTGAGGCAAGCCAAAAGACGTGAAACGGTAGACCAAAAGTGTGGGTGTATGTCAGGAGACGACATGAGACCAGAACGTGCAACGACATGACAAACTAGAAGCATGAGGACAGGCCGTGAAATAGTAAGACCGTGAAATAGGAGACAGGTGAGACCGTTAGACGGTGAAAGCAAGAGCTGTGTGAGACAACTTAAAGAAGGAATTCGGCGAAGCATCGGAAAGAACTCAACGTATTTCTAGATTTCTTCAAGAGAGGTTAGAGAGCGTTGCAGTGAGCTTCTAAGCGGCAATGGAGCAGCCTTTCAATTCAACAGAGGCAAGACAAGCTAGAAGAAGGGTAGACACAGTAAGTGACACTTTTTGTATTGTACTTACTTAGTAATTGCAATAGTGAAAGGAGCAAAAGATTAAGACATCCATTGTAATTGGAATTCTCAAGTATAGTGGATAGTCTCGGTAAGGGAGAGTCCCTACCACCGTGGATGTACGTCACATTGACGGAACCACGTAAATCTCGTGTGTCCTTAATTTGCTTTACGTTTTGTGTTTTGAATTGAATTGTGAACACAGCTAAAGTATCAGCCAACCTATATTTTGATTTTTAAATTTATTGTTAATGTCGTTTGATTTGATTGATGAGAAAAATACAAGATTTGAATATCTTAATTGAACAAAAATACAAGTAATAAACTCAATAGCATAAAATACAATTTAGTGGATGAATATTATAAATAACAATTCTAAGTTTCATTGTTGTGTTAAGAATATACCCCTAGATGGGAGTGCAGAACCTTCTTATTATAGTCCATTGCTTTTACTTTTTCTTAAGAAATTTCTTTGAAGACAAGAATTCTTCAAATGATTTCAAATTGCATTGAGGCAAATGAGACAATTAAGAAAATTGCAAAATTTAAATTCAATAGCAAATTTTAAAATTTTAAAAATTGCAAAAATGGAATATTTTGATATGTAAATTTATTGTTAATTTCGTTTGATTTGTTTGGTGAGAAAAATACAATATTTGAATATCTTAATTGAACAAAAATACAAATAATAAACTCAATTGCATAAAATACAATTTAGTCGATGAATATTATAAATAGCAATCTCAAGTTTCATTGTTGTGTTAAGCATATACCCCTAGATGGGAGTGCAGAACCTTCTTATTACAATCCATTGCCTTTGCTTTTTCTTAAGTAATTTGACTGAAGATTATATAAATCATTTCAAATTGCGTTTAGGCCAAAAAGACAATTTAGAAAATTGCAAAATTTAAATTAACAGTGTATTTGCAATTCACTTATCCCAAGCAGATTTTAAAATTCAAAAAATTGCAAAATTGAAATATTTTGAGTTTTAAATTTATTGTTAATGTCGTTTGATTTAATTGTTGAGAAAAATATAATATGTGAAAAATATAATATTTGAATATGTTAATTGAATAAAAATACAAGTAATTGACTCAATTGCATAAAATACAATTTAGTGGATGAATATTATAAATAACAGTCTCTAATTTTAATGTTGTGTTAAGTATATATCCCTAGATAGGAGTGTAGAACTTTCTTATTACAGTCGATTGCTTTTGCTTTTTCTTAAGTAATTTGCTTGAAAATTATATAAATCATTTCAAATTATGTTGAGGCAAATGAGACAATTCTGAAAATTGCAAAATTTAAATTCAACAGAGTATTGACAATTCATTTATTCCAAGCATATTTTAAAATTTGAAGAATTGCAAAAATGAAATATTTTGATTTTTAAATTTAATGTTAATGTCGTTTGATTTAATTGGTGAGAAAAATATAATATTTGAATATGTTAATTGAACAAAAATACAAGTAATGGACTCAATTGCATAAAATACACTTTAGTGGATGAATATTATAAATAGCAAACCCAAGTTTCAATGTTGTGTTAAGCATATATCCCTAGATGGGAGTGCAGAACCTTCTTAGTATAGTCCATTGTTTTTGCTTTTTCTTAAGTAATTTGCCCAAAAATTATATAAATTATTTCAAATTGTGTTGAGGGAAAAAAGACAATTCAAAAAATTACAAAAGTTAGATTCAACAGAGTATTGACAGTTCATTTATCCCTAGCAAATTTTAAAATTCCAACAAATTGCAAAATATGCAATACTTTGATTTTAAAATTTATTGTTAATGTCGTTTGATTTAATTGGTGAGAAAAGTATAATATGTGAAAAATATAATATTTGAACATGGCAACTGAACAAAAATACAAATAATGGACTCAATTCCATAAAAGACACTTTAGTATATGAATATTATAAATAACAATCTCAAGTTTCTAGGTTGTGTAAAGTATATATCCCTAGATATATAGTTTAGAGTCCATTGGTTTTTCTTTTTCCTAAGTAATTTGTCTGAATACAAGAATTCTATAAATCATTTCAAATTACATTAAGGCAAAGGAGATAATTAAGAAAATTGCAAAATTTAAATTCTACATATTATTAACAATTTCTTTATCCCTAACAGATTTTAAAATTCTAAAAATTGCAAAAATGTAATATTTTGATTTTTAAATTTGTTGTTAATGTCGTTTGATTTGATTGGTGAGAAAGATACAATATTTAAATAAGTTAATTGAACAAAAATACAAGTAATGGACTGAATTGCATAAAATACACTTTAGTCAACGAATATTATAAATAGTAATCCCTAATTTCGATGTTGTGTTAAGTATATATTCCTAAATGGGAGTGGGGAACCATCTTATTACAGTCCATTGCTTTTCCTTTTTCTTAAGTAATTTGTCTAAAGAAAAAAATTATATAAATCATTTCAAATTGCATTGAGGCAAAGGAGACAATTAAGAAAATTGCAAAATTTAAATTCAATAGATTATTTACAATTTATTTGTCCTTAGCAGATGTTAAAATTTTAAAAATTGCAAAAATGCAACATTTTGATTTTTAAATTTGTTGTTAATGTTGTTTGATTTGATTGGTGAGAGAAATACAATATTTGAATAAGTAAATTGAACAAAAATACATGTAATGGACACAATTGCATAAAATACACTTTAGAAAATAAATATTATAAATAGCAATCCTAAATTTCAATGTTGTGTTAAGCATATATCCTTAGATGGGAGTGCAGAACCTTCTTATTATAGTCCATTGCTTTTGCCTTTTCTTAAGTAATTTGCCTAAAGATTATATAAATCATTTCAAATTGCGTTGAGGCAAAGGAGATAATTTAGAAAATTGGAAAAGTTAAATTCAACAGAGTATTGACAATTCATTTCTCCTTAGTACACTTTAAAATTCTAAAAATTACAAAAATGCGATATTTTGATTTTTAAATTTATTGTTAATGTCATTTGATTTGATTGGTGAGAAAAATACAATATTTGAATATATTAATTGAACAAAAATACAAGTAATGGACTCAATTGCATAAAATACACCTTAGTGGATGAATATTATAAATAGCAGTCCCAAGTTTCAAAGTTGTGTTAAGCATATATCCCTAGATGGGAGTGCAGAGCCTTCTTATTACAGTTGATTGTTTTGCTTTTACTTAACTCATTTGCCTGAAGATTATATAAATTATTTTAAATTGCGTTGAGGCAAAGGAGACAATTCCGAAAATTGCAAAATTTAAATTCAACACAGTATTGACAATTCTTTTATCCCTAGCAGATTTTAAAATTCTAAAAATTGCAAAAATGCAATATTTTGATTTTTAAATTTATTGTGAATGTCATTTGATTTAATGACTTTAAAATTGTAAAAATTATAAAAATGCAATGTTATGATTTTTAAATTCAATGTTAATGCCATTGCATTTTTAGTGGGGAGAAAAACATAATATTTTAATATGTTAATTGAAGAAAAAAACAAGTAATGGACTCGCTTGAATAGAATACACTTTAATGGATGAATATTATAAATACCAATCGCACGCTTCAATGTTGGGTTAAGCATAAATCTCAAGAGGGCAGTAGGGAAGCTTCTTATTAGAGTCCATTGCATTCGCTTTTTCTTAAGTTGTATGCTTGTATCCAAAATGATGTGGAAAACCGCAAAAAGAGGTGGGTTAGGGACCCAACGCACACAAGGAATCAAAGAACAACTAGGAAAGCTAAATTAGAGTTTGATAACAGAAACCCTAGACCCAATATTTGAAGGAACACGAACCTAGGGTATTCAAGAAGGATATGGACACCACACTCCAGAAAAGAAAGGAATTGGGAGTGATAAGTCAATTTGAACACCATAAGAAGAAGTACCTCTTGATAAGTTCTTTAGTTCTTAAAAGAACCGAGGGAGAAAAACCCTTGCTTTTTATTTCACTTGAATTTGTCTGATTTCCAGAGCTTACAAGGGCTGCCTATTTATAGGCTAAGATAGCAATCCTAAAGAGGCATAAATTCCTACTTAGGAGAAATCCTTATTTTGGAGGAATTTCGGACAAATTCCAGCAGATACAATGAACTCCTATTTAGGAGTGAATGCTATTACTTAATCTGACCCATTAAGTATCCCAATTATATTAATTAGGCCTGGACTCTCTTTAAAACTTGAATTCGCACCATTTGAAGCTTGGTTGGCCTGATTGTCCTGAATCAGTCCATTTAGTGCTTCTTTAATCTTTTTGGCCCGAGCTCATGTTATTGGGCCTTCTGGAATGTTCAATGGACCTCTTGCATCCATTAAAGCTCTAGCTCGTGTTATTGGGCCTTCTGGAATGTGCAATGGACCTCTTGTATCCATTGAAGCTCTAGCTTGTGTTATTGGGCCTTCTGGAATGTGCAATGGACCTCTTGGATCTATTGAAGCCTTCCACCTATCATCTCCATGATTCTCATCATTCCCCCTCTCCTCAAAGGGATTCGCCCTCAAATCATCACCTACATCAAAAGGAGAAAGGTTAGAAATGTTAAATGTTGCACCCACATTATACTCACCAAGAAGGTCCAACTTATAAGCATTGTCATTAATTTGTGCTACAACTTGAAAGGGACCATCTCCTCTAGGCTGTAGCTTTGAATGCCTCTGAGTTGGGAATCGTTCCTTGCACATATGAACCCAAACCCAATCACTAGGTTCAAACACCACCTTCTTTCGTCCCTTGTTGACATGGGATACGTATTGCTCAGTTTATTTTTCAATATGTTGCCACACCTTCTCATGCAATTTTTTTATCATGTCTGCTTTGTGTTCACCATCAATGCTGGCATACTTATTGACAGGTATAAGTACCAAATCCAAAGGAGTCAACGGATTAAAACCATATGCAATTTCAAATGGAGAGTAGCTAGTAGTAGAATGAACACTCCTATTATATGCAAACTCGACGTATGGTAAACAATCTTCCCATGTTTTCAAATTTGTTTGAATAATAGCACACAAAAGAGTAGAAAGATTTCGATTAACCACCTCAGTCTGCCCATCAGTTTGTGGATGACAAGTAGTTGAAAACAATAGCTTAGTACCTAACTTACCCCACAAAGTCTTCTAGAAATAGCTTAAGAACTTTGTATCCTAGTCTGAAACAATGCTTTGTGGCATGCCATGCAAACATACTACTTTTCTAAAGAATAAGTCAGGCACATTGTTTGCATCATTAGTTTTATGGCATAGGATGAAGTGTGCCATCTTTGAAAATCTATCAACAACAACAAATACAGATTCCCTACCCCTTTTTGTTTGCGGCAATCTGAGTACAAATTCCATGGATAAATCAACCCAGGGATGGCTAGGTATGGGTAAAGAGGTATACAAGCCATGGGGTAAAACTCTAGATTTAGCCTGTTTGCATGTTATGCATTTCTCACATATCCTCTCAACATCTCGTTTCATGTGTGGCCAAAAGAAGTGTTCATTTAGGACATCTAGGGTTTTCCTAACTCTGAATGACCTATTAGACCACCCTCATGAGCTTCTCTTACAACCAACTCCCTTAAAGAACGCATAGGCATGCATAAACGATTTTCTCTAAATAAGAAACCCTTATTCCTATAAAACTTCTTAAAGGCTGACTTCTCACATGCTCCATACACATTAGCAAAGTCCGGATCATTCATATATAAATCTTTAATATGTTCAAATCCTAATAAGTTTGCAGTAAGTGTAGAGATAAGGGCATACCTACGAGATAATGCATCAGCTACCACATTTTCCTTACCTTGTTTATATTTGATGATGCAGGGAAAGGTCTCAATGAATTCAATCCACTTGTCATGTCTTTTGTTCAACTTTCCTTGTCCCTTTAAGTACTTCAATGATTCATGGTCAGTATGGATGACAAACTCCTTGGGCCAAAGTTAATGTTGCCATGTCTCCAAATGCATACATCTCTTTATCATAAGCAGGATAATTAAGGCTTGCTCCACTTAACTTTTCACTGAAGTAAGCAATTAGGTGCCTTTCCTGCATCAAAACAACTCCAATGCTGATGCCTGAAGCATCACACTTAATCTCGAAAGCTTTTGCAAAGTTAGGTAAAGCAAGTAGGGGTGCAGAACTTAATTTTTCCTTGATGCAATTAAAAGCCATGTCTTGGTCACTACCCCACTTAAAATTCATGTTCTTTTTGATAAGCTTAGTGAGTGGTGCAGCAAAGGTGCTAAAGTCCCTAACAAAGCGTCTATAAAAACTAGCTAGACCATGAAAGCTACACACATCACTAATTGACTTAGGTGTAGGCCAATCATGAATTGCCTTAACTTTTTCCTCATCAACCTCGACACCTTTAGAACTCATAACATAGCCAAGAAATGTGATCTGATTAGTACAAAAGGAACATTTCTTTAAGTTAGCATACAATTTCTCAGAACGTAAAACACATACAATAGAACATAAATGATCAAGATGCTCTTCTAGGGTTTTACTATAGACCAAAATATCATCAAAATACACAACCACAAATTTACCAATGAATGGATGCAAAACATGATTCATTAGTCGCATAAAAGTGCTTGGTGCATTAGTGAGACCAAATGGCATAACAAGCCATTCATACAAATCGTACTTAGTTTTGAAAGCTGTTTTCCACTCATCTCCCTCTCTCATCCTAATCTGATGATATCCACTTTTCAAATCAATCTTAGAAAAGACACAGGAACCATGCAATTCATCCAACATGTCATCTAATCTAGGTATGGGGTGACGATACTTTACAGTGATTTTGTTGATTGCTCGACAATCAACACACATCCTCTAAGTCCCATCTTTCTTGGGTACAAGTAGGACAGGAACAGCACATGGACTCATGCTTTCCCTCACATATCCTTTGGAAATAAGCTCCTCAACCTGCCTTTGAAGCTCCTTTGTCTCCTTAGGATTACTCTTATATGCTGGCCGGTTAGGGATGGATGCACCTGGGATGAAATCAATTTGATACTCAATTCCTCTATTAGGTGGCAATCCACTTGGAACATCGTCAGGGAATACATTTTCAAATTCCTGTAATAGAGCAACAACAACACTAGGCAAAGATGGGTCAAACTTGTTAGTGTTAAAACAAGCCTCCTTGTATAGAAGTACGATCATAGGTTGTTTGGCATAGAATGCTCTTTTGACATCACTCTCTTTTGCATAGAAACTTTCTCTTTTCTTCTCTTTCTCTTGTGTCATCACGTTTTCTCCTTTCTTTTCTCTTTTATCAATCTTTCTTTTCTGTTCACTCTCATTTTTAATCCTTAATTGATCCTCATAAGCTTGTTGAGGTGATAATGGTACAAGAGTGACGAGTTTTTCATTCATTACAAAGGAATATCGATTCTTGAAGCCATCATGCATAACTCCCACATGCATAGGTACAACATCATATAAAATTTCATCATGGTACCTTCCGATAGAAAATGATATGAGCACTTGCTTATTTACCTTGACTTCACCACTCTCATTCAACCATTGAAGCTTCTATGGCCTAGGATGCTTCATAGTAGGTAAATCCAGCTTCTCAACCATAGTTGTGCTAGCAACATTAGTGGAACTCCCACCATCAATAATCATACTACATACCTTATCTTTGATGATATACCTCATCTAAAAGATGTTATCTCGTTACACCTTATTTTCTTCCTTTACTTGCACATTCAATGCTTGCCTTGTAACAAGAGCTACTCCATTAACTGGATACTCCTCTCCATCACTTTCACCCTCTGATGATGGCATAGAATCATCATCTGATTCACTTTTAGTTTCAACTTCACCATTACTTCTCAAGATCATTGCACGCTTATTTGGACATTGAGATGTAATGTGACCCCTGCCCAAACACTTAAAACATTTAACATCTCTATTTCTACTTGGTTGGGGGTCAGAATTACCTACCTCCTTGCTAAAACCCACATTCTTGTACTTGGATAGCTCGGCTTTGGACTTGTAGTTGGTCATCTTGTCCCTTTTATTCCAATTTGGCTTCCTAGATAAGGTAGATCCTGAGTTCTGCCCAAATTGTGTGGAACCCTTTCATTTGAGTTGCCTTTCAACTTTCATGGCCATGTGCACCATGTCTTCTAATTCCACATAGTGTTGCAATTGCAATTCAACCACATTTGCTATGTCCCTATTTAGCCCTTTCAGAAATCGAGCCATGGTTGCTTCTCTATCTTCTTCTACATTCACCCGAATCATGGTAATCTTCATCTCCTTGTGGTAATCCTCCACACTTTTGGTGCCCTGAGTGAGCCCTTGTAGCCTTTGGTACAGCTCCCTGTAATAGTGATTAGGGACAAACCTCCTCCTTATGATAGCCTTCATCTCCTCCCATGTATTAATAGGCCGCTCACAATTCCTTCTCCTAGTCAAAACAAGTTGATCCCACCAAATAATAGCATAATTAGTGAATTCAACTACAGCAAGCTTTACCTTTTTCTCCTCGGAATAGTTGTGGTAGTCAAAAACCAATTCAACCTTCTTCTCCCATTCTAGGTATGCATCAGGATCATTCTTACCTTGGAATGGAGGAATTGTCATTTTAATATTGTCCAAATTATGGTCATAGGTGCCTTGCCTCCCAAATTCTCTTTGATCCCTTCTATTGTTAGTGGTTTTGACCACAGTAGTTTGATTGTCAACTTCATCATCTTCTACATCATCTTCATGGTCATAGGCACATCTTAACTACCTTCTTGCTTTAGGAGCCTTATATTCCCCATGCCTCATTTGCAACTCTGCTATAGTATTAGATTGCTCCTCCATCCTCTCCCTTATATCATCAAATCTGGTATTTATACGCTCAAATTGTTGTTGCATAGTTTTGATCATAAAGGACACATCACCAATTCCCTCCTGAGCTGCACCTTTGTCTTTGGATGTCATAGTATTACTTCTACACAAAATAATAAGATACCTCACAAAGCACTCTCTCTTGTGTTTCACTCAAAAGAAGGTGTCACACTCCCTCGTGTTTACACTCTTTATGGCCTTTTCTTTATATGAACTTTCACTCTTGCCTTTTACCACTCGGATTTCTCCTTTCAGCTCTATAAAGAACTAAACAAGGTAAATCAAGAGTATTGATTTTGAATAGAATAAGATAAATGGCATAAAATTGAACAAATTGGAGAACAAGGAATCAAAAAAAAAAAAAAAAAAAAGAAAAAGGATATCAAGGCAAACAAATTTAATGAACTAAACTCACAAAAAAATCAGGATAGGGGTAGTTAAATTTAAAGGACAAACTTGGGTAATAAGACAAGAAAATGGATGGCAGAATTGGAGTTGAGCAAGAAAACTTGGTTATTATTGTGGCCAATATAACCAAACTGTTAACTTTATTAATAACTTGAATTTAATGTCTTCTTTCTTTTCTTCTTTTTCTTTTTTTTTTTGTTGATCCTTCTTTTTTGTTTTTTTTTTCCTTTTTCTTTTGCTCAACACAAAACAACAGTCAAACACTTAGATACAACAATTGGAATTGAAATTAGCACGTTGAGAAGGATTGCAAACAAACAGACTTGTGCATTTGAATTGTAATGCACATAATAGACAAATCGAACCGAAATAAAGAAATCACAAGGTAGAAAATTGAAGAGTGAGTGGATTCAACTTGATTTAGAGCCAGGCTCTGATACTAATTAATGCGGAAAACCCCAAAAAGACATGGGTTAGGGACCCAACGCACACAAAGAATCAAAGAACAACCAGGAAAGCTAAATCAAAGTTTAATAACAAAAACCCTAGACCCAATATTCAAAGGAACACGAACCTAGGGTATTCAAGAAGGATATGGATGCCACACTTTAGAAAAGAAAGGAATTGGGAGTGATAAGTCGATTTGAACGCCACAAGAAGAAGTACCTCTTGATAAGTTCTTTAGTTCTTAAAAAAATCGAGGGAGAAAAACCCTTGTTTTCTATTTCACTCAAAGTTGTCTGGTTTCTAGAGCTTACAAGGGGTGCCTATTTATAGGCTAAGATAGCAATCCTAAAGAGGCACAAATTCCTACTTAGGAGAAATCCTTATTTTGGAAGAATTTCAGACAAATTCCAGCAGATATAATGAACTCTTATTTAGGAGTGAATGCTATTACTTAGTCTGACCCATTAAGTATCCCAATTATATTAATTAGGCCTGGACTCTCTTTAAAACTTGAATTCGCACCATTTGAAACTTAGTTGGTCTGAATGTCCTGAATCAGGCCATTTAGTGCTTCTTTAATCTTTTTGGCCCTAGCTCGTGTTATTGGGCCTTTTGGAATGTGCAATGGACCTCTTGCATCCATTAAAGCTCTAGCTTGTGTTATTGGGCCTTCTGGAATGTGCAATGGATGTTTTGCATCCATTAAAGCTCTAGCTTGTCTTATTGGGCCTTTTGGAATGTGCAATGGACCTCTTGGATCTATTAAAGCCTTCCACCTATCATCTCCACAATTCTCATCGCAAAAAGTAGATAAATCATTTGAAATTGCATTGTAGCAAAGGATACAATTAAAAAAATTACAAAATTTAAATTCAACTAATTATTAACAATGCATTTATCCCTAGAAGACCTTAAAATTGTAAAAATTGTAGAAATGCAATGTTTTGTTTTTTAAATCAATGTTAATGCCATTCCATTTTGAGTGGAGAGAAAAACGTAATATTTGAATATGTTAATTAAAGACAAAATACACATAATGGACTCACTTGAATAGAATACAATTTAGTGGATGAATATTATAAATACCAATGGCACGCTTTAATATTGGGTCAGGCATAAATCTTTAGAGGGGAGTGGGGAAGCTTCTTATTAAAGCCCATTTTATTCGCTTTTTCTTAAGTGATATGTTTGTACCCAAAAAGTAGATAAATTATTTCAACTTGCATTGTAGGAAAGAAGACAGTTAAAAAAATTATAAAATTTAAATTTAACTAATTATTGACAATGCATTTATCCCTAGAAGACTTTAAAATTGTAAAAATTGTAAAAATGCAATGTTTTGATTTTTAAATTTATTGTTAATACCATTGAATTTTAAGTAGAGAGAAAAACATAATATTTGAATATGTTAATTGAAGAAAAATACAAGTAATGGACTTACTTGAATAAAATACACTTTAGTGGACGAATATTATAAATACCCATGCATCAATTTTAGGTCATGTAGAAATCTCTAGAGGGGAGTACGAAAGCTTCTTATTAGAATCCATTGCATTTGGCTTTTCTTAAGTGATATGTTTATACCCAAAAAGTAGATAAATCATTTCAAATTGCATTGTAGCAAAGGAGACAATTAAAAAAATTAGAAAATATAAATTCAAATGACTATTGACATTGCATTCATCTCTAGAAGACTAGAAAATTGTAAAAATTGTAAAAATGCAATATTTTGATTTTTAAATTCGATGTAAATGTCATTGCATTTTGAGTGATGGGAAAAACATAATTTTTGAAAATATTAAATGAAGAAAAATACAAGTAATGGACTCACTAGAAAAGAATACACTTTAGTGGATGAATATTATAAATAGCAATCTCACACTTCAATTTTGGGTCAAGCATAAATCTCTAGAGGGGAGTAGATATGCTTCTTATTATAGTCCATTGCATTTGCATCTACTTAGGTAATATATTTGTACCCAAAAAGTAGATAAATCATTTCAAATTGCATTGTAGCAAAGGAGACAATTAAAAAAATTACAAAATTTAAATTCAACTTATTATTGACAATGCATTTATCTCTAGAAGACTTTAAAATTGTAAAAATTATAGAAATGCAATGTTTTGATTTTTACATTCAATATTAATGTCATTGCATTTTGAGTAGAAAGAAAAACATAATATTTGAATATGTTAATTAAAGAAAAATACAAGTAATGGACTCATTTGAATAGAATACACTTTAGTGGATGAATATTATAAATACAAATCTTACGCTTCAATGTTGGGTCAAGCATAAACATCTAGAGGGGAGTGGGGAAGCTTCTTTTTTGAAAGTTTCTATGCAAAAGAAAGTAAAGCCAAAAGAGCAATTTTTGCCATACAATCTATGATCCTACTTTTGTACAAAGAGGCTTCTTTTAAGACTAACAAGCTTGAACCATCTTTGCCTAGTACTATTGTTGTTCTATTGTAGGAATTTGAAGATGAATTCCATGATGATGTCCCAAGTGGATTGCTACCTAAGAGAGGAATTAAGAATCAAATTGTTTTCATCCCTGGTGCATCCATTCCAAACCGGCTAGCATATAAGAGTAATCCTGAGGAGACAAAAGAGCATAAAAGACAGGTTGAAGAACTTATTTTCAAAGGATATGTGAGGGAAAGCATGAGTCATTGTGTAGTTCCTATCCTACTTGTACGAGGAAAGTTGAACAGAAGGCATGCCAAGTGGATCAAATTAATTCAGACCTTTCCTTACATCATGAAGTATAAACAAGATGATGATTCGAGAATGAATCTTTTTGAGGAAAGGGCAAATCTTTTCGAGGAAAGGGGGAATGATGAGAACCGTAAAGATGAAGGGTGGAAGGCTTTAAAGGATGCAAGAAGTCCATTGCGCATTCCAAGAGGCCTAATAACACGGGTTAGAGTCAGAAAGATGAAAGAAGAACTAAATGGGCTGATGAAGGACGTTCAGGCCAACCAAGCTTCAAATGGTGCGAATTCAAGCTTGGAAGAGAGTCCAGGCCTTATTAATATCATTAGAGTACTTAAATTGTTAGGACTAAGTAATAGTAGTCACTCCAAATTAGGAGTTTATTTTTTGTATAAAAATTTGTCTCTAGATAGGAATTCCTCCTAAATAAGGAATTGTCCTAAGTAGGAATTTGTGCCCCTTTAGGATTGCAAACTTAGCCTATAAATAGGCACCCCTTGTATACAAAAAATCATATAAGACAACTTTGAGTGAAATATAAAGCAAGGGTTTTTCTCCCTCGGTTCTTTTAAGAACTAAAGAACTTATCAAGAGGTACTTCTTCTTATGGCATTCAAATCGACTTATCACTCCCAATTCCTTTCTTTTCTGGAGTGTGACATCCATATCCTTCTTGAATACCCTAGGTTCATGTTCCTTCAAATATTGGGTCTAGGGTTTCTATTGTTAAACTCTAATTTAGCTTTCCTAGTTGTTCTTTGATTCCTTGTGTGCGTTAGGTCCCTAAGCCACGTCTTTTTGGGGTTTTCCGCATTAGTTGGTATCAGAGCTTGGCTCTAAATCAGGTTGAATCCACTCACTCTTCAATTTTCTACCTTGTGATTTATTTATTTTGATTCAATTTGTCTATTATGTGCATTACAATTCAAATGCGCAAATCTTTTTGTTTGTAATCCTTCTCAACGTGCTAATTTCAATTCCAATTGCTGTATTTAAGTGTTATACTGTTGTTTTGTGTTGAGCAAAAGAAAAAAAAAACAAAAAGAAGGATCAACGAAAAAAAAAAAGAAAAAGAAGAAAAGAAAGAAAACATCAAATTTAAGTTATTAATAAAGTTAACAGTATGGTCATATTGGCCACAATAATAATAAAGTTTTCTTGCTTAACAAATGTTAGGTCAAGTATAAATCTCTATAGGGGAGTGGGGAAGCTTCTTATTGGAGTCCATTGTATTCGTTTGTTCTAAAGTGACATGTTTGTACCCAAAAAGTAGATAAATCATTTCAAATTGCACTGTAGTGAAGGAGACAATTAGAAAAATTACAAAATTCAAATTCAACTGATTATTTACAATGCATTTATTCCTAGAAGACTTTAAAATTGTAATAATGCAATGTTTTGATTGTGAAATTCAATGTTAATGTCATTTCATTTTGAGTGGAGGGAAAAACCTAATATTTGAATATGTTAATTGAAGAAAAATACAAGTAATGGACACATTCGAATAGGATAGACTTTAGTGGATAAATATTATAAATACCAATCTCACGCTTTAATGTTGTGTCAAGCATAAATATTTAAAGGGGAGTGAGGAGGCTTCTTATTAGAGTCTATTGCATTCGCTTTTTCTTAAATGATGTGTTTGTACCCAAAGAGTAG
>JAHLGP010016388.1:99628-164986 GCA_020141445.1 Bruguiera sexangula
ATTAATTATTGACAATCCATTTATCCCTAGAAGACTTTAAAAGTGTAAAAATGCAATGTTTTGATTTTTAAATTCAATGTTAATGCCATTGCATTTTGAGTGGAGGGAAAAAGCTAATATTTGAATATGTTAATTGAAGAAAAATACAAATAATGGACACTCTTGAATATAATACACTTTAGTGTATAAATATTAGAAATACCAATCACATGCTTAAATGTCAGGTCAAGTATAAATCTTTAGAGGGGAGTGGGAAACCTTCTTATTGGAGTCCATTGTATTCATTTGTTCCTAGGTGATATGTTTGTACCCAAAAAGTAGATAAATCATTTTGAATTGCATTGTAGCAAAGGAGACAATTAAAAAAATTACAAAATTTAAATTTAACTGATTATTTACAATGGATTTATTCCTAGAAGATTTTAAAATTGTAAAAATGCAATGTTTCATTTTTAAATTCAATGTTAATGCCATTTCATTTTGAGTGGAGGGAAAAACCTAATATTTGAATATGTTAATTGAAAAAAAATACAAGTAGTGGACACACTTGAATATAATACACTTTAGTGTATGAATATTATAAATACCAATTGCACGCTTAAAAGTCAGGTCGAGTATAAATTTCTAGAGAAGAGTGGGGAAGCTTCTTATTAGAGTCCATTGTATTCATTTTTTCCTAAGTGATATGTTTGTACCCAAAAAGTAGATAAATCATTTCAAAGTGCATTGTAGCAAGGGAGACAATTAAAAAAATTATAAAATTTAAATTCAACTGATTATTGACATTGTATTTATCCCCAAAAGACTTTAAAATTGTAAAAATGCAATGTTGTGATTTTTGAATTCAATGTCAATTCCATTGCTTTTTGTGTGGAGACAAAAACAAAATATTTGGATATGTTAATTGAAGAAAAATTCAAGTAATGGACTCACTCAAACAGAATACACTTTAGTGGTTGAATACTATAAATACCAATCTCACGCTTCAATCTTGGATCAGGCATAAACCTCTAGAGGGGAGTGAGGAAGCTTCTAATTAGAGTTCATTGCAGTCGCTTTTTCCTAAGCGATATGTTAGTACCCAAAAATTAGATAAATAATTTCTAATTGCATTATAGCAAAGGTTACAATTAAAAAAATTATAGAATTTAAATTCAATTGATTATTGAGAATCCATTTATCCCTATAAGACTTTAAAAGTGTAAAAATGCAATGTTTTGATTTTTAAATTCAATGTTAATGTCATTGCATTTTGAGTGGAGAGAGAAACCTAATATTTGAATGTTAATTGAAGAAAAGTGCAAGTAATGGACTCTCTTGAATATAATACATTTTCGTAGATGAATATTATAAATACCAATCTCACGCTTCAATGTTGGGTCAAGCATAAACCTCTATAGGGGAGTGGGGAAGCTTCTTATGAGAGTCCACTGCATTTGTTTTTTCATAAGTGATATGTTCATACCCAAAAATTAGATAAATCATTTCAAATTGCATTGTAGTAAAGAAGATAATTAAAAAAATTACAAAATTTAAATTCAACTGACTATTGACAATGCATTTATCCCTAGAAAACTTTAAAATTGTAAAAATTGTAAAAATGCAATGTTTTCTTTTTTAAATTCATTATTAATACCATTGCATTTTAAGAGGAGAGAAAAACTTAATATTTGAATAAGTTAATTGAAGAAAAATACAAGCAATGGACTCACTTGAACAAAATACACTTTAGGGGATGAATAATATAAATACTAATCGCATGCTTCAATGTTGGGTCAAGCATAAATCTCTAGAGGGGAGTGGGAAGCTTTTTATTAAAGTCCATTGCATTTGCTTTTTCTTAATTTATATGTTTGTACCCAAAAAGTAGATAAATCATTTCAAATTGCATTGTAGCGAAGGAGACAATTAAAAAAATTACAAAATTTAAATTCAACTGATTATTGACAGTGCATTTATCCCCAAAAAAGTTCAAAATGTAAACATTGCAAAAATGCAATGTTTTGATTTTAAATCAATGTTAATGCTATTTCATTTTGAGTGGACAGAAAAATATAATATTTGAATATGTTAATTGAGGAAAATTACAAGTAATGGAGTCCTTCGAATAGAATGGACTTTAGCAGATGAATATTATAAATAATAATCCCATGCTTTAATTTTGGGCCAAGCATAAATTTCCCAAGGTGAGTGAGGAAGCTTCTTATTAGAGCCCATTGCATTTGCTTTTTCTTAAGTGATATGTTTGTACCCAAAAAGTAGATAAATCATTTTAGATTGAATTGTAGCAAATGAGAGAATTAAAAAAATTACAAAATTTTAATTCAACAGATTCTTAACAATGCATTTATTCCTAGAAGGCCTCAAAATTGTAAAAATTGTAGAAATGCAATGTTTTGATTTTTAAATTCAATGTTAATGCCATTGAATTTTGAATGGAGAGAAAAGCATAATATTTGAATATGTTAATTGAAGAAAAATACAAGTAATGGACTCACTTGAACAAAATACAATTTAGTGGATGAATATTATGAATACCAATCTCACCCTTTAATGTTGGGTGAAGCATAAATCTTTAATAGGGAGTGGGGAAGCTTCTTGTTAGAGCCCATTTCATTCGCTTTTTCTTAAACAGTATGTTTGTACCCAAAAAGTAGATAAATCATTTCAAATTGCATTGTAGGAAGGAAGAGGATTAAAAAATTACAAAATTTAAATTGAAATGATTATTGACAATGTATTTATCCCTAGAAGACTTTAAAATTGTAAAAATTGTAAAAATGCAATGTTCTATTTCTTAAATTTATTGTTAATGCCATTGAATTTTTAGTGGAGAGAAAAACATAATATTTCAATATGTCAATTTTAGAAAAGTACAAGTAATGGACTCACTTGAATAAAATATGCTTTAGTAGATGAATATTATAAACAACAATCTCACACTTCAATTTTGGGTCAAGCAACAATCTCTAGAAGGGAGTGGGGAAGCTTCTTATTAGAGTCCATTGCATTCGTTTTTTCTTAAGTGATATGTTTGTACCCAAAAAGTAGATAAATCATTTCAAATTTCATTATAGGAAAGAAGAGAATTAAAAAATTACAAAATTTAAATTGAATTGATTATTGAAAATGTATTTATCCCTAGAAGACTTTAAAATTGTAAAAATTGTAAAATTGCAATGTTCTATTTCTTAAATTTATTGTTAATGCCATTGAATTTTGAGTGGAGAGAAAAACATAATATTTCAATATGTCAATTTTAGAAAAGTACAAGTAAAAGACTTACTTGAATAGAATACAATTTAGTGGATGAATATTATGAACACCAATCTCACCCTACAATGTTAGGTCAATCATAAATCTCTAGTGGGGAGTAGGGAAGCTTCTTGTTAGGGCCCATTGCATTTGCTTTTTCTTAAGTGATATGTTTATACCCAAAAAGTAAATAAATCATTTCAAATTGCATTATAGCAAAGGAAACAACTAAAAAAATTACAAAATTTAAATTGAACTAATTATTGACAATATATTTATCCCTATAAGATTTTAAAATTGTAAAAATTCAAAAAATGCAATGTTCTGATTTTGAAATTTATTGTTAATGTCGTTGAATTTTTGAGTGGTGAGAAAAACATAATATTTGAATATGTTAATTTTAGAAAAATACAAGTAATGGACTCACTCGAATAGAATATGTTTTAGTAGATGAATATTATAAACAACAATCCCACGCTTCAATTTTGGGTCAAGCATAAATCTCTAGAGGGGAGTGGGGAAGCTTCTTATTAAAGTCTGAAGTTCCCAACTTCACCTTAGGATCTACTAGTTTGTGATACTGAGAGGGGGGGTGAATCAGTATCACCACAATTCGCAATTCGCAGGAAAGTGAACAACTTCAATCTCTTCTTAAAAGCGAACTCTTTCTCAGATTCGACTAAGGTAGATCTATTGCGACCTACTAATCACAATAGTCCCCAAAGTCACCTTTCAGACACCTTGCCTAATAGACAATTCAGATGTTCTTGTTTAGGTCTTCGTTAGGTTATGGGTTGGCTGATACTTTAGCTGTGTTCACAACTCAATTCAAAACACAGAATGCAAAGCAAATTAAGGACACACGAGATTTACGTGGTTCCATCAACGTGACATACATCCATGGTGGTAGGGACTCTCCCTTACCGAGACTATCCACTATACTTGAGAATTCTAGTTACAATGGATGTCTTAATCTTCTGCTCCTTTCACTATTGCAATTACTAAGCAAGTACAATACAAAGAGTGTCACTTACTGTGTCTACCCTTCTTCTAGCTTGTCTTGCCTCTGTTGAATTGAAAGGCTGCTCCACTGCCGCTTAGAAGTTCACCGCAACGCTCTCTAACCTCTCTTGAAGAAATCTGGAAATACGTTGAGTTTTTTCCGATGCGTCACTGAATTCCTTCTCTAGGTTGTTTCACAGAACTCCTGCTTTCACCGTCTCACGGTTTCACAGCTTGCACTCAAGCTTCTGGTCTGGCGTTTCACGTCTCACAGCCTGCCCCACGCTTCTGATCAGTCACGCCGTTGCACGTTCTGGTCTCACGCTTCTGGTCTGCTGTTTCACGTCTCTTGGCCTGCCTCACACTACTGGTTTCTCTGGTTCACGTCTCTCGGCCTGCCTCACGCTTCCGGGTGGTCTCACGGATACCAGGTCTGCTGTCTTCTCTTCCGGGTGGTCTGTTTCTTATTTCTCCTCTTGCTGGTTGTGCGTTTCTGGTTTGGTTGCAGGATGTGTTTCTGCTTTGCTTGCAGGAGGCGTTTCTGGTTTGCTTGCAGGAGGCATTTCTGGTTTGCTTGCAGGAGGTCGCACGTTCTGATTTGCTCTCCTGGTGGTGACGTTTCTGGTTTGCTCTCCCAGTGGTGTCATTTCTGATCTCTTGCCGTTCTGCTCGCTCTTCCTTTTTGGCCGGTTGTTGTAGGGTTGCTGTTTTTTCAGTTGTGTTGGCCCTCTGCCCTAGTTTTGTCTTCCAAGGCCTTTATATACTCTCTTCCATGAAATCCTAATAAGGCTTACATGGCGGATTTACTTTCTTGCCCTTCCATGTGACTTTACTGCCCTTCCATGTGACTTTATTGCCCTTCCATGTGACTTTACTCTCTTACACACTTAACCCTAGTTGACAACAATTACAACCCATACAAGGCTGTGGGAACAACAAAGTCCATTTCATTCACTTTTTTTTAATTCATATGTTTGTACCCAAAAAGTGGATAAATCATTTCAAATTGCATTATTGTAAAGGAGACAGTTAAAAAAATTACAAAATTTAAATTTAACTAATTATTAACAATGCATTTATCCCTAAAAGAGTACAAAAATTGTAAGAATTGTAAAAATGCAATGTTTTGATTTTAAATTCAATGTTAATGCTATTCCATTTTGAGTGGATAGAAAAATATAATATTTGAATATATTAATTGAAGAAAAATACAAGTAATGGAGTCGTTGGAATAAAATACACTTTGGTAGATGAATATTATAAATAGCAATCCCACGCTTCAATTTTAGGTCAAGCATAAATCTCTAGAGGGGTGTGGGGAAGCTTCTTATTAGAGTCCACTAAATTTGCTTTTTCTTAAGTAATATGTTTGTACCCAAAGAGCAGATAAATCATTTCAAATTGCATTGTTGCAAAGGAGACAACTAAAAAAATTACAAAATTTAAATTCAACTGATTATTGACAATGTATTTATCCCTAGAAGACTTAAAAATTGTAAAAATGCAATGTTTTGATTTTTAAACTCAATCCTAATGCCATTGCATTTTGAGTGGAGAGAAAAACAAAATTTTTGAATATGTTAATTATAGAAAAATACGAGTAATGGACTCACCTAAATATAATACACTTTATGTGATGAATAATATAAATACTAATCACATGCTTCAATGTTGGGTCAAGTATAAATCTCTAGAGGAGAGTGGGGAAGCTTTTTATTAAAGTCCATTGTAATCGCTTTTTCTTAATTTATATGTTTGTACCCAAAAAGTAGATAAATCATTTCAAATTGCATTGTGGCAAAGGGGACAATTAAAAAAATTACAAAATTTAAATTCAACTGATTGTTGAGAATGCATTTATCCCTAAAAGAGTACAAAATTGTAAAAATTATAAAAATGCAATGTTTTGATTTTAAATTCAATGTTAATGCTATTGCATTTTGAGTGGATAGAAAAACATAATATTTGAATATGTTAATTGAAGAAAAATACAAGTAATGGACTCGCTTGAATAGAATACACTTTAGTGGATGAATATTATAAATACCAATTGTACGCTTTAATGTTAGGTTAAGTATAAATCTCTAGAGGGGAGTGGGGAAGCTTTTTATTAGAGTGCATTGCATTTGCTTTTTTTTAAGTGATATGTTTGTACCTAAAAAGTAAATAAATTATTTCAAATTGCATTGTAGGAAAGAAGACATTTAAAAAATTACAAAATTTAAATTGAACTGATTATTAACAATGCATTTATCCTTAGAAGACTTTCAAAATTGTAAAAATTGTAAAAATGCAATGTTTTGATTTTCAAATTTATTGTTAATGCCATTAGATTTTAAGTGGATAAAAAAATATAATATTTGAATATGTTAATTGAAGAAAAATACAAGTAATAGACTCACTTGAATAAAATACACTTTAGTGAATGAATATTGCAAATAGCAATCCCACGCTTCAATTTTGGGCCATGCATAAATCTCTAGAGGGGAGTAAGGAAGTTTCTTATTAGAGTCCATTGCATTTGACTTTTCTGAAGTGATATGTTTGTACCCAAAAAGTAGATAAATCATTTCCAATTGCATTGTAGTAAAGGAGACAATTAAGAAAATTACAAAATTGAAATTTAACTTATTATTAACAATGCATTTATCCCTTGAAGTCTTTAAAATTTTAAAAATATTAAAAATGCAATGTTTTGATTTTTAAATTCAATGTTAATGCCATTGCATTTTGAGTGGAGAGGAAAACAAAAAATTTGAACATGTTTATTGAAGAAAAATACAAGTAATGGACTCATTCGAATAAAATACGCTTTAGTAGATGAATGTTATAAACAACAATCCCACTCTTCAATTTTGGGTCAAGCATAAACCACTAGAGGGGAGTGGGGAAGCTTATTATTAGATTCCATTGGATTCGCTTTTCCTTCAGTGATATATTTATACCCAAAAAGTAGATGAATCATTTCAAATTGCATTGTAGCAAATGAGAGACTTAAAAAAATTACAAAATTTTAATTCAACTAATTATTGATAATGCATTAATCCCTAGAAGGCTATAAAATTGACAAAATTGTAAAAATGCAATGTTTTGATTTTTAAATTTAATGTTAATACCATTGCATTTTGTGTGGAGAGAAAAACATAATATTTGGAAATGTTAATTGAAGAAAAATACAAGTAATGGACTCACTTGAATATAATACACTTTAGGGGATGAATATTATAAATACCAATCTCACGCTTGAATGTTGGGTCAAGCATAAATCTTTAGAGGGGAGTGTGGGAGCTTCTTATTAGAGTCCATTGCATTTGCTTTTTCTTAAGTGATATGTTTGTACCCAAAAAGTAGATAAATCATTTGAGATTGCATTGTAGCAAAGGGTACAACTAAAAAAATTCCAATATTTAAATTCAACTAATTATTAACAATGCACTTAACCCTAGATGACTTTAAAATTGTAAAAATGCAATGTTTTAATTTTTAAATATATCATTAATGCCATTGCATTTTGAGTGGAGAGAAAAACATAATATTTGAATATGTTAACTGTAGAAAAATACAAGCAATGGACTCATTTGAAGAGAATACACATTTCTAGATGAATACTTTAAATACCAATCTCACGCTTCAATGTTGGGTCAAGCACAAACCTCTAGAGGGGAGTGGGGAAGCTTCTTGTTAGAGTCCATTGCTTTCGCTTTTTGTTAAGCGATATGTTCTTACCCAAAAAGTAGATAAATCATTTCAAATTGCATTGTAGTAAATAAGACAATTAGAAAAATTACAAAATTTAAATTCAAGTTATTATTGACAATCCATTTATCACTAGAAGACTTTAAAAGTGTAAAAATGCAATGTTTTGATTTTTAAATTTGATGTTAATGCCATAGCATTTTGAGTGGAGGGAAAAACATAATATTTGAATATGTAAATTGAAGAAAAATACAAGTAATGGACTCACTTGAATAGGATAGACTTTAGTGGATGAATATTATAAATACCAATCTCACGCTTCAATGTTGGGTCAAGTATAAATCTTTAAAGGGGAGTGCAGAGGCTTCTTATTAGAGTTCAATGCATTCGCTTTTTCTTAATTGAAGTGTTTGTACCCAAAAATAGATAAATCATTTCAAATTGCATTGTAGCAAGGGAGAAAATTAAAAAACATTCCAACATTGAAATTCAACTGATAATTGATAATGCATTTAACCTTAGAAGACTTTAAAATTGTAAAAATGCAATGGTTTGATTTTTACATTTTATGTTAATGCCATTGCATTTTGAGTGGAGAGAAAAACATAATATTTGAATATTTTAATTGAGGAAAAACACAAGTAATTGACTCTCTGGAATAAAATACACTTTAGTGGATGAATATTATAAATAGCAATCCCACGCTTCAATTTTGAGTCAAGCATAAATCTTTAGATAGGAGTGGGGAATCTTCTTATTATAATCCATTGCATTTGCTTTTACTTAGGAAATATGTTTGTACCCAAAAAGTAGATAAATTGTTTCAAATTGCATTGTAGCAAAGGCTACAATGAAAAAAATTACAAAATTTAAATTCACCTGATTATTAACAATGCATTTATCCCTAGAAGACTTTAAATTTGTAAAAATTGTAAAAAGCAACGTTTAGATTTTCACCTTCTATATTAATGCCATTTCATTTTGAGTGGAGAGAAAAACATTATATTTGAATATGTTAATTGAAGAAAAATACAAGTAATGGACTCACTTGAATAGAATACACTTTAGGAGATGAATATTATAAATACCAATCTCACACTTCAATGTTGGGTCAAGCATAAACCTCTACAGAGGAGTGAGGAAGCATCTTATTATAGTCCATTGCAGTCGCTTTTTCTTAAGTGATATGTTTGTACCCAAAAATTAGATAAATCATTTCAAATTGCATTGTAACAAAAGAGACAATTAAAAAAATTACAAAATTTAAATTCAACTGATTATTGACTATATATTTATCCCTAGAAGACTTTAAATTTGTAAAAATTGTAGAAATGCAATGTTTTGATTTTTAGATTCTATGTTAATGTCATTGCATTTTAAGTGGAGAGAAAAACATAATATTTGAATATGTTAATTGAAGACAAATACAAGTAATGGACTTACTTGAATATCATACACTTTAATGGATGAATATTATAAATACCAATCCCATGCTTCAAAGTTGGGTCAAGCATAAACCTTTAAAGGGGACTTAGGAAGCCTCATATTAAAGTCCATTGCATTAGCTTTTACTTAGGTAATATATTTGTTCCCAAAAAGTAGATAAATCATTTCAAATTGCATTGTAGCAAAGGAGACAATCAAAAAATTCCAACATTGAAATTCAACTGATTATTGACAATGTATTCGACCCTAGAAGACTTTAAAATTGTAAAAATTGTAAAAATGCAATGTTTTGATTTTTAAATAGATTGTTAATGCCATTGCATTTTAAGTGGAGAGAAAAACATAATATTTGAATATGTTAATTGAGGAAAAATACAAGTAATGGACTCACTTGAATAGAATACAACTTAGTGGATGAATATTATAAATAGCAATCCCACGCTTCAATTTTGGGACAAGCATAAATCTCTAGATGGAAGTGGGGAAGCTTCTTATTATAGTCCATTGCATTCACTTTTTCTTAAGTGATATGTTTGTACCCAAAAATTAGATAAATCATTTCAAATTGCATTGTAGCAAAGGAGACAATTAAAAAAATTACAAAATTTAAATTCACCATATTATTGACAATATATTTATCCCTAGAAGACCTTAAATTTGTAAAAATTGTAAAAATGCAATGTTTTGATTTTTACATTCTATGTTAATGCCATTGCATTTTGTGTGGAGAGAAAAACATAATATTCAAATATGTTAATTGAAGAAAAATACAAGTAGTGAACTCACTTGAATATAATACACTTTAGTGTATGAATATTATAAATACCAATTTCACGCTTCAATGTTGGGTCAAGTATAAATCTCTAAAAGGGAGTGCAGAGGCTTCTTATTAAAGTCCATTGCATTCACTTTTTCTTAATTGATGTGTTTGTACCCAAAAAGTAGATAAATAATTTCAAATTGCATTATAGTAAGGGAGACAATTAAAAAAATTACAAAATTCAAATTCAACTGATTATTGACAATGCATTTTTTCTTAGAAGACTTTAAAATTGTAAAAATGCAATGTTTTGATTTTACAATTCAATGTTAATGCCATTCCATTTTAAGTGGAGAGAAAAACATAATATTTGAATATGTTAATTGAAAAAAAATACAAGTAATGGACTCACTTGAATATAATACATTTTAGCGGATGAATATTTTAAATACCAATCTCATGCTTCAATGTTAAGTCAAGCATAAACCTCTAGAGGGGAGTGAGGAAGTTTCTTATTAGTGTCCATTGCATTTGCTTTTTCTTAAGTGATATGTTTGTACCCAAAAAGTAGATAAATCATTTCAAATTGGATTATAGCAAAGTAGACAATTAAAAAAATTCCAACATTAAAATTCAACTGATTGTTGACAATGCATTTAACCCTAGAAGGCTTTAAAATTGTAAAAATTGTATAATGTAATGTTTTGATTTTTATATAGATCATTAATGCCATTGCATTTTGAGTGGAAAGAAAAACATAATATTTGAATATCTTAATTGAAGAAAAATACAAGTAATGGACTCACTTGAATAGAATACATTTTAGTAGATGAATATTATAAATACGAATCTCACGCTTTAATGTTGGGTCAAGCATAAATCTGTAATGGGGAGTGGGGAAGCTTCTTATTATAGGCCATTGCATTTGCTTTTACTTAGGTAATATGTTTGTACCCAAAAATTAGATAAATCGTTTCAAATTGCATTGTAGCATAGGAAACAATCATAAAAATTGCAAAATTTAAATTTAATTGATTATTGATAATGCATTTATCCCTACAATATTTTAAATTTGTAAAATTGTAAAAAAGGAATGTTTTGATTTTTACATTTTATGTTAATGCCATTGGATTTTGAGTGGAGAGAAAAACATTATATTTGAATATGTTAAATGAAGAAAAATACAAGTAATGGACTCACTTGAATAAAATACACTTTTGTGGATGAATATTATAAATAGCAATGTGACACTTCAATTTTGGGTGAAGCATAAATTTCTAGAGGGGAGTGGAGAAGCTTCTTGTTAAAGTCCATTGCATTTGCTTTTTCTTAAGTGACATGTTTGTACCCAAAAAGTAGATAAATCATTTCAAACTGCATTGTAGCAAATGAGACAATTAAATAAAATTAAAAAATTTAAATTCAACTGATTGTTGACAATGCATTTATCCCTATAATACGTTAAAATTGTAAAAATTGTAGAAATGCAATGTTTTGAATTTTACATTTTATATTAATGCCATTACATTTTGAGTGGAGAGAAAAACATAATATTTGAATATGTTAATTGAAGAAAAATACAAGTATTGGACTCACTTGAATAGAATACACTTTGGTGGATGAATATTATAAATAGCAAATCCATGCTTTAATTTTGGGTCAAGCATAAATCTCTAGAGGGTTGTTGGGAGGCTTCTTACTAGAGTCCATTGCATTTGCTTTTTCTTAAGTAATGTGTTTGTACCCAAGAAGTAGATAAATCATTTCAACTTGCATTGTAAGAAAGAAGACAATTAAAAAAATTATAAAATTTAAATTCAACTAATTATTGACACTGCATTTATCCTTAGAAGACTTTAAAATTGTAAAAATTCTAAAACTGCAATGTTTTGACTTCTAAATTCAATGTAAATGTCATTGCATTTTGAGTAGAGGGGAAAACATACTATTTGAACATGTCAATTGAAGAAAAATAGCAGTAATGGGCTTGCTTGAATAGAATACACTTTAGTGGATGAATATTATAAATACCAATGGTGCGCTTCAATGTTGTGCCAGGCATAAATCTTTAGAGGGGAGTGGGGAAGCTTTTTATTAGAGTCCATTGCATTTGGCTTTTCTTAAGTGATATGTTTGTACCCAAAAAGTAGATAAATCATTTGAAATTGAATTGTAGCAAAGGAGACAATTAAAAATATTAAAAAATATAAATTCAAATGACTATTAACATTGTATTTATCCTTAGAAGACTTGAAAATTGTAAAAATTGTAAAAATGTAATGTTTTGATTTTTAAATTCAATGTAAATGTCATTGCATTTTGAGTGGAAGGAAAAACATAATATTTGAATATGTCAATTGAAGAAAAACAGCAATAATGGGCTCTCTTGAATAGAATATATTTTAGTGGATGAATATTATAAATACGAATGGCACGCTTTAATGTTGGGTCAGGCATAAATCTTTAGAGGGGAGTGGGGAAGCTTCTTATTAGAGCCCATTGCATTCGCTTTTTTTTAAGTGATATGTTTGTACCCAAAAAGTAGATAAATTATTTCAACTTGCATTGTAGGAAAGAAGACAGTTAAAAAAATTATAAAATTTAAATTCAACTGATTTTTGACAATGTATTTAACCCTAGAAGACTTTAAAATTGTAAAAATTGTAAAAATGAAATGTTTTGATTTTTAAATTTATTGTTAATACCATTGAATTTTGAGTAGAGAGAAAAACATAATATTTGAATATGTTAATTGAAGAAAAATACAAGTAATGGACTCACTTGAATAAAATACACTTTAGTGGTTGAATATTATAAATACCCATGCAACAATTTTGGGTCATGCATAAATCTCTAGAGGGAAGTAAGGAAGCTTCTTATTAGAGTCCATTGCATTTGGCTTTTCTTAAGTGATATGTTTATACTCAAAAAGTAGATAAATCATTTCAAATTGCATTGTATCAAAGGAGACAATTAAAAAAATTAGAAAATATAAATTCAAATGACTATTGACATTGAATTTATCCCTAGAAGACTTGAAAATTGTAAAAATGCAATGTTTTAATTTTTAAATTTGATGTAAATGTCATTGCATTTTGAGTGAAGGGAAAAACATAATTTTTGAAAATATTAATTGAAGAAAAATACAAGTAATGGACTGACTAGAAAAGAATACACTTTAGTGGATGAATATTATAAATAGCAATCCAACACTTCAATTTTGGGTCAACCATAAATCTCTATAGGGGAGTAGGTATGCTTCTTATTATAGTCCATTGCATTTGCATCTACTTAGGTAATATATTTGTACCCAAAAAGTAGATAAATCATTTCAAATTGCATTGTAGCAAAGGAGACAATTAAAAAATTACAAAATTTAAATTCAACTTATTATTGACAATGCATTTATCCCTAGAAGACTTTAAAATTGTAAAAATTGTATAAATGCAATGTTTTGATTTTTACATTCAATATTAATGTCATTGCATTTTGAGTAGAAAGAAAAACATAATATTTAAATATGTTAATTGAAGAAAAATACAAGTAATGGACTCATTTGAATAGAATACACTTTAGTGGATGAATATTATAAATACCAATCTTGCGCTTCAATGTTGGGTCAAGCATAAACGTCTAGAGGGGAGTGGGGTAGCTTCTTATTTGAAAGTTTCTATGCAAAAGAAAGTAATGCCAAAAGAGCAATTTTTGCCATACAATCTATGATCGTACTTTTGTACAAAGAGGCTTCTTTTAACACTAGCAAGCTTGAACCATCTTTGCCTAGTACTATTGTTGTTCTATTGCAAGAATTTAAAGATGAATTCCATGCTGATGTCCCAAGTGGATTGCTACCTAAGAGAGGAATTAAGAATCAAATTGTTTTCATCCCTGGTGCATCCGTCCCAAACTGGCCAACATATAAGTGTAATCCTGAGGAGACAAATGAGTGTAAAAGACAGGTTGAAGAACTTATTTTCAAAGGATATGTGAGGGAAAGCATAAGCCATTGTACAGTTCCTATCCTACTTGTACGAGGAAAGTTGAACAGAAGGCATGCCAAGTGGATCAAATTAATTTAGACCTTTCCCTACATCATCAAGTATAAACAAGATGATGATTCGAGAACGAATCTTTTTGACGAAAGGGGGAATGATGAGAATCATAGAGATGAAGGGTGGAAGGCTTCAAAGGATGCAAGAAGTCCATTGCGCATTCCAAGAGGCCTAATAACACGGGCTAGAGTCAGAAAGATGAAAGAAGAACTAAATGGGCTGATTAAGGACGTTCAGGCCAACCAAGCTTCAAATGGTGCGAATTCAAGCTTGGAAGAGAGTCCAAGGCTTATTAATATCATTAGAGTACTTAAAGTGTTAGGACTAAGTAATAGTAGTCACTGTAAATTAGGAGTTTATTTTTTGTATAAGAATTTGTCTCTAGATAGGAATTCCTCCTAAATAAGGAATTGTCCTAAGTAGGAATTTGTGCCCCTTTAGGATTTCAAACTTAGCCTATAAATAGGCACCCCTTGTATACAAAAAATCATATAAGACAACTTTGAGTGATATATAAAGCAAGGGTTTTTCTCCCTCAGTTCTTTTAAGAACTAAAGAACTTATCAAGAGGTACTTCTTCTTGTGGCGTTCAAATCGACTTATCACTCCCAATTCCTTTCTTTTCTAGAGTGTGGCGTCCATATCCTTCTTGAATACCCTAGGTTCGTGTTCCTTCGAATATTGGGTCTAGGGTTTCTGTTGTTAAACTCTACTTTAGCTTGCCTAGTTGTTCTTTGATTCCTTGTGTGCATTGGGTCCCTAAGCCACGTCTTTTTGGGGTTTCCCGCATCAGTTGGTATCAAAGCTTGGCTCTAAATCAGGTTGAATCCACTCACTCTCACCCTTCAATGTTGGGCTAAGCATAAACCACTAGAGGGGAATGGGGTAGCTTCTTATTAGAATGCATGACATTTGTTTTTTCTTAAGTTATATGTTTGTACCCAAAAAGTAGATAAATCATTTCAAATTTCATTGTAGCAAAGAAGACAATTAAAAGAATTACAAAATTTAAATTCAACTGATTATTGACAATGCATTTATCCCTAGAAGACTTTAAAATTATAAAAATTGTAGAAATGTAATGTTTTGATTTTTAAATTCAATGTTAATGCCATTGCATTTTGGGTGGAGAGATAAACATAATATATGACTATGTTAATTGAAGTGGGGTAGCTTCTTATTAGAGTGCATTGCATTCGCTTTTTCTTAAGTGATATGTTTGTACCCAAAAAGTAGATAAATCATTTCAAATTGCATTGTAGCAAAAAAGACAATTAAAAAAAATTATAAAATTTAAATTAAACTGATTATTGAAAATGCATTTATCCCTAGAAGACTTTAAAATTGTTAAAATTAGAAAAAATGTCATGTTTCGTTTTTTAAATTCAATGTTAATGCCATTGCATTTTAAGTGGAGAGAAAAACAAAATATGTGTATAAGTTAATTAAAGAAAAATACAGGTAATAGACTCACTTGAATACAATACACTTTAGTAGATGAATATTATAAATAGCAATTCCATGCTTCAATTTTGGGTCAAGCATAAATCTCTAAAGGGGAGTGGGAAAGCTTCTTATTAGAGTCCATTGCATTTGCTTTTTCTTAAGTAATATGTTTGTACCCAAAAAGTAGATAAATCATTTCAAATTGCATTGGAGCACTAGAGACAATTAAAAGAATTACAAAATTTAAATTCAACTGATTATTGACAAAGCATTTATCCCTAAAAGACTTTAAAATTATAAAAATTGTAGAAATGCGATGTTTTGATTTTTAAATTCAATGTTAATGCCATTGCATTTTGGGTGGAGAGATATACATAATATTTGAATATCTTAATTGAAGAAAAGTACAAGTAATGGACTCGCTTGAATAGAATATACTTTAGTGGATGAATATTTTAAATACCAATCTCACCCTTCAATGTTGGATCAAGCATAAACCTCTAGAGGGGAGTGGGGTAGCTTATTATTAGAGTGCATTGTATTCATTTTTTCTTAAGTGATATGTTTGCACCCAAAAAGTAGATAAATCATTTCAAATTGCATTGTAGCAAAGAAGACAATTAAAAACATTACAAAATTTAAATTGAATTGATTATTGACAATGCATTTATCCCTCGAAGACTTTAAAATTGTAAAAATTGTAAAAATTCCATGTTTTGTTTTTTAAATTCAATCTTCATGCCATTGCATTTTGAGTGGAGAGAAAAATAGAATATTTGAATAAGTTAATTAAAGAAAAATACAGGTAATATACTCACTTGAATGCAATACACTTTAATGAATGAATATTATAAATAGTAATCTCACGCTTCAATTTTGCGCTAAGCATAAATCTCTAGAGGGGAATAGGGAAGCTTCTTATTAGAGTCCATTGCATTTGCTTTTTCTTAAGAGATATGTTTGTACCCAAAAAGTAGATAAATCATTTCAAATTTCATTGTAGCAATAGAGACAATTAAAAAAATTACAGAATGAAAATTCAATTGATTATGGACAATGCATTTATCCCTAGAAGACTTTAAAACTGTAAAAATTGTAAAAATGCAATATTTTGATTTTTAAATTTATTGTTAATGTCGTTGCATTTTGAGTGGAAAGAAATGCATAATATTTGAATATGTCAATTGAAGAAAAATAAAAGTAATAAACTCACTTGAATAGAATACATCTTAGTGGATGAATATTATAAATACTAATCTCATGCTTTAATGTAGGGTCAAGCATAAACATCTAGAGGGGAGTAGGGAAGCTTCTTATTAGAGTCCATTGCATTTGCTTTTTCTAAATGATATGTTTGTAGCCAAAAAGTAGATAAATCATTTCACATTGCATTGTAACAAAGCAAACAACTAAAAAAATTACAAAATTTAAATTCAACAAATTATTGAGAATGCATTTATCCCTAGAAGACATTAAAATTGTAAAAATTGTAAAAATCCAATGCTTTGATTTTTAAATTCAATGTTAATGCCATTGCATTTTGAGTGGAGAGAAACATATAATATTTGAATATGTTAATTAAAGAAAAATACAAGTAATGGACTAACTAGAATATAATAGACTTTAGCGGATCCATACTATAAATATCAATCTGACGCTTTAATGTTGGGTCAAGCATAACTCTATAGAGGGGAGTGGGGAAGCTTCGTATTAGAATCCATTGCATTCATTTTTTCATAAGTGATATGTTTGTACCCAAAAATTAGATAAATCATTTCGCATTGCATAGTCGTAAAAGCAACCAATTAAAAGAATTACAAAATTTAAATTCAACTGTTTATTGACAATGCATTTATCCTTAGAAGACTTTACAATTGTAAAAATGCTATATTTTGATTTTTCAATTCAATGTTAATGCCATTGCATTTTGAGTGAGGAGAAAAACATAATCTTTGAATATGTTAATTGAAGAAAAATACAAGTAATGGACTCACTTGAATAGAATACACTTTAGTGGATGAATATTATGAATACCAATCTCATGTTTCAATGTTGGGTCAAGCATAAACCTCTAGAAGGGAGTAGGGAAACTTCTTATTAGACTCCATTCTATTCACTTTTTCTTAAGTGATATGTTTGTACCCAAAAAGTGGATAAATCATTTCAAATTGCATTGTAACAAAGTAGACAACTAAAAAAATTACAAAATTTAAATTCAACTAATTATTGAGAATGCATTTATCCCTAGAAGACTCTAAAATTGTAAAAATTGTAAAAATCCAATGCTTTGATTTTTAAATTCAACGTTAATGCCATTGCATTTTGAGTGGAGAGAAACATATAATATTTGAATATGTTAATTGAAGAAAAATACAAGTAATGGACTCACTTGAATAGAATAGACTTTAGTGGATGAATATTATAAATACCAATCTCACACTTCAATGTTGGGTCAAGCATAAACATCTAGAGGGGAGTGGGGAAGCTTCTTATTAAAGTCCATTGCATTCACTTTTTCTTAAGTGATATGTTTGTACCCAAAAAGTAGATAAATCATTTAAAATAGCATTGTAGCAAAGGAGACAATTAAAAAAATTTCAAAATATAAATTCAACTAATTATTGACAATGCATTTATCCCTAGAAGACTTTAAAATTGTAAAGATGAAATGTTTTGTTTTCTAAATTCAACATTAATGCCATTGCTTTTTGAGTGGAGAGAAAAATACGACATTCAGATATGTTAATTGAAGAAAAATAGAAGTAATGGACTTATTGGAATAGAATACACTTCAGTGGATGAATATTGTAAATAACAATCCCACACTTCAATTTTAGGACAAGCATAAAACTCTAGAGGGGAGTAGGGAAGCTTCTTATTAGAGTCCATTGCATTTGCTTTTTCTTAAGTAAAATGTTTGTACCCAAAAAGTAGATAAATCATTTCAAATTGCATTGTAGCAATGAAGACAGACAATTAAAAAAATTACAAACTTTAAATTCAACTAATTATGGGCAATGCATTTATCCCTAGATGACTTTAAAACTGTAAAAATTATAAGAATGCAATGTTTTGATTTTTAAATTCAATGTTAATGACCTTCCACTTTGAGTGGAGACAAAAACCTAATATTTGAATATGTTAATTGAAAAAAATACAAGTAATGGACTCACTTGAATAAAATACACTTTAGTGGAAGAATATTATAAATACCAATCGCACGGTTCAATGTTGAGTCAAGCATAAATCTCTAGAAGGGAGTGGGGAAACTTCTTATTAAAGTCCATTACATTCACTTTTTGTTAAGTGATATGTTTGCACCCAAAAAATAGATAAATCATTTCAAATTGCATTGTAGCAAAGAAGACAATTAAAAAAATTACAAAATTTAAATTCAACTGATTATTGACAATGTATTTATCCTTAGAAGACTTTAAAATTGTAAAAATGCAATGGTTTGATTTTTAAATTCAATGTTAATGCCATTGCTTTTTGAGTGGAGAGAAAAACACGACATTCGAATATGTTATTAAAGAAAAATAGAAGTAATGGACTCATTTCAATAAAATACACTTTAGTGGATGAATATTGTAAATAACAATCCCACGCTTCAATTTTAGGACAGGCATAAAACTCTAGAGGGGAGTAGGGAAGCTTCTTATTAGAGTCCATTGCATTTACTTTTTCCTAAGTAATATGTTTGAACCCAAAAAAGAAGATAAATCATTTCAAATATCATTGTAGCAAAGGAGACAATTAGAAAATTACAAAATTTCAATTTAACTGATTATTGACAATGCATTTATCCCTAGAAGACTTTAAAACTGTAAAAATTGTAAAAATGCAATGTTTTGATTTTTAAATTAAATGTTAATGACATTTTATTTTGAGTGGAGAGAAAAACATAATATTTGAATATGTTAATTGAAAAAAAATACAAGTAATGGACTCACTTGAATATAATACACTTTAGTGGAAGAATATTATAAATACCAATCACACGGTTCAATGTTGGGTCAAGCATAAATCTCTAGAGGGGAGTGGGGAAGCTTCTCATTAGAGTCCATTGCATTTGCTGTTTCTTAAGTAATATGTTTGTAGCCAAAAAGTAGATAAATCATTTGAAATTGCATTGTAGCAAATAAGACAATTAAAAAAATTAAAAAATTTAAATTTAACTGATTGTAGACGTTACATTTATCCTTACGAGACTTTAAAATTGGAAAAATTGTAAAAGTGCTATTTTTTGATTTTTAAATTCAATGTTAATGTCATTTCATTTTGAGTGGAGAGAAAAACATAATATTTGAATATGTTAATTGAAGAAAAATACAAGTAATGGACTAACTTGAATGGAATACACTTTAATGGATGAATATTGTAAATAACAATCTCGCGGTTCAATTTTGGGACAAGCACAAAACTCTATAGGGAGTGGGGAAGCTTTTTATTAGAGTCCATTGTATTCGCTTTTTCTCAAGTGATATGTTTGTACCCAAAATGTAGATAAATCATTTAAAATAGCATTGTTGCGAAGGAGACAATTAAAAAAATTACAAAATTTCAACTCAACTGATTATTAACAACACATTTATCCCTAGAATACTTTAAAATTGTAAAAATTGTAAAAATGCAATGTTTTGATATTTAAATTCAATGTTAAAGCCATTCCATTTTGAGTAGAGAGAAAAACATAATATTTAAAGATGTTAATTGAAGAAAAATACAAGTAATGGACTCACTTGAATAGAATACATATTAGTGGATGAATATTATAAATACCAATCCCACACTTCATTTTTGGGTCAAGCATAAATCTCTAAAGGGGAGTGGGGAAGCCTCTCATTAGAGTCCATTGCATTTGCTTTTTCTTAAGAATTCAACAAATTATTGACAATCCATGTATCCCAAGAAGACTTTAAAAGTGTAAAAATGCAATGTTTTGATTTTTCAACTAAATGTTAATGCCATTGCATTTCGAGTGGAGAGAAAAACATAATATTTGAATATATTAATCGAAGAAGAAAAGAAGTAATGGACTCACTGGAATAGAATAAAGTTTAGTCAATCCATATTATAAATATCGATCTCACGGTTCAATGTTGGGTCAAGCATAACCCTTTAGAGGGGAGTAGGGAAGCTTATTATTAGAGTTCATTGCATTAGCTTTTTCTTAAGTGATATGTTTGTACCTAAAAAGTAGATAAATCATTTCAAATAGCATTGTAGCCAATAAGACAATTAAAAAATTTTCAAAATTTAAATTCAACTAATTATTTACAATGCATTTATCCCTATAAGACTTTAAGATTGTAAAAATGCAATATAAGTAATGGACTCACTTGAATGGAATAGACTTTTGCGGATGAATATTCTAAATACCAATCTCACGCTTCAAAGTAGGGTCAAGCATAGAGATCTAAAGGGAAGTGGGGAAGCTTTTTATTCAAATCCATTGCATTCGCTTTTTCTTAAGTGATATGTTTGTCACCAAAAAGTAGATAAATCATTTAAAATAGCATTATATTAATGAAGACAACTAAAAAAAGTATAGAATTTAAATTCATCAGATTATTGACAATGCATTTATCCCTAGAAGACTTTAAAATTGTAAAAATGCAATGTTTTGATTTTTAAATTCAAGGGTAATGCCATTGTATTTTGATTGGAGAGAAAAACATAATATTTGAATATATTAATTGAAGAGAAATACAAGTAATGGACTCATTTGAGTAAAATACACTTTAGTGGATGAATATTATAAATACCAATCTCACGCTTCAAAGTAGGGTCAAGAATAAAGATCTCGAAGGGAGTGGGGAAGCTTCTTATTAGAGTCCATCGCGTTCGCTTTTTCTTAAATTATATGTTTCTACCCAAAAAGTAGATAAATCATTTGAAATGACATTGTAACAAAGAAGACAATTAAAAAAATTACATAATTTAAATTCAACTAAATATTAACAATGCATTTATCCCTAGAAGACTTTAAAATTGTAAAAATGCAATGTTTTGATTTTTAAATTCAATGTTAATGTCATTCCATTTTGAGTGGAGAGAAAAACCTAATATTTGAATATGTTAATTGAAGAAACATACAAGTAATAGACTCACTTCAATAGAATGGACTTTAGTGCATGAATATTATAAATACTAATCTCATGCTTCAAAGTTACATTGAGCATAAATATCTAGAGGGGAGTAGGGAAGCTTCTTATTCGAGTCCATTGCATTCACTTTTTCTTAAGTTATATGTTTGTACCCAAAAAGTAAATAAATCATTTGAAATAGCATTGTAGCAAAGAAGACAATAAAAAAAAAGTACAGAATTTAAATTCAACTAATTATTGGCAATCCATTTATCCCAAGAAGACTTTAAAAGTGTAAAAATGCAATGTTTTGATTTTTCAATTAAATTTTAATGTCATTGCATTTCGAGTGGAGAGAAAAAAATAATATTTGAATATAGTAATTGAAGAAAAAAACAAGTAATGGACTCACTGGAATAGAATAGACTTTAGTGGATCCATATTATAAATTTCAATCTCACGCTTCAAAGTAGGGTTAAGCATAAAGATCTAGAGGGGAGTGGGGAAGTTTCCTATTCGAGTCCATTGCATTCGTTTTTTCTTAACTGATATGTTTGTACCCAAAAAGTAGAAAAATCATTTCAAATAGAATTGTAGCAAAGAAGACAATTAAAAAAAGTATAGAATTTAAATTCAACTGATTATTGATGATCCATTTATCCTAAGAAGACTTTAAAAGTGTAAAAATGCAATGTTTTGACTTTTCAATTCAATGTTAATGCCATTGCATTTTGAGTGGAGAGAAAAACATAATATTTTAATATATTAATTGAAGAAAAAAAAAAGTAATGGACTCACTTGAGTAGAATACACCTTAGTGGATGAATATTATAAATACCAATCTCACGCTTCAATGTTGGGTCAGGTATAAACCTCTAGAGGGGAGTGGGGAAGCCTTTTATTAGTGTCCATTGCATTCGCTTTTTCTTAGGTGATATGTTTGTACCCAAAAATTAGATAAATCATTCCAAATGGCATTCTAGCAAAAAAGAGAATTCAAAAAAAGTACAGAATTTAAATTCAACTGATTATTGACAATCCATTTATCCCAAGAAGACTTTAAAAGTGTAAAAATGCAATGTTTTGATTTTCCAATTCAATGTTAATGCCATTGTATTTTGAGTGTAGGGAAAAACCTAATACTTGAATATGTTAATTGAAGAAAAATATAAGTAATGGACTCACTTGAATAGAATGGACTTTAGTGCATGAATATTATAAATACTAACCTCACGCTTCAAGGTTAGGTTGAGCATAAATATCTAGAGGGGAGTGGGGAGCTTCTTATTCGAGTCCATTGCATTCGATTTTTCTTAAGTGATATGTTTGTACCCAAAAAGTAGATAAATCATTTCAAATAGCATTGTAGCAAAGGAGACAATTAAAAAAGTATGGAATTTAAATTCAACTGATTATTGACAATCCATTTATCCCAAAAAGACTTTAAAAGTGTAAAAATGCAATGTTTTGATTTTTCAATTCAATGTTAATGCCATTGCATTTCTAGTGGAGAGAGAAACATAATTTTTGAATATATTAATTGAATAAAAAAACAAGTAATGGACTAACTTGAATAGAATACACCTTAGTGGATGAATATTATAAATACCTATATGACGCTTCAATGTTGGGTCAAACATAAATCTCTAAAAGGGAGTGGGGAAGTTTCTTATTAGAATTCATTACATTCACTTTTCTTAAGTGATATGTTTGTACCCTAAAAGTAGATAAATCATTTCAAATTGCATTGTAGCAAAGGAGACAATTAAAAAAATTACAAAATTTAAATTCAACTGATTATTGACAATGCATTTATCCCTAAAAAAGTGTAAAATTGTAAAAATTGACAATAAAAAGCTTCCCCACTCCCCTCTAAACATTTATGCTTGACCCAAAATTGAAACATCAGATTGCTATTGATAATATTCATCCACTAAAGTGTATTCTATTCATACGAGTCCATTACTTGTATTTTTCTTCAATTAACATATTGAAATATTAGGTTTTTCTCTCCACTCAAAATGCAATGGCATTAACACAGAATTTAAAAATCAAAACATTGTATTTTTACAATTTTTACAATTTTGAACTCCTCTAGGGATAAATGCTTTGTCAATAATCAGTTAAATTTAAATTTGTAATTTTTTTCATTGTCTCCTTTGTTACAATGCAATTTGAAATGATTTATCTACTTTTTGAGTACAAACATATCATTTAGGAAAAAGCGAATGCAATGGGCTCTAATAAAAAGCTTGCCACTCCCCTCTATAGATTTATCCTTGACCCAACATTGTAGCATGAGATTGGTATTTAGAATATTCATCCATTAAATTGTATTATATTCAAGTGAGTCCATTACTTGTATTTTTCTTCAATTAACATATTCAAATATTATATTTTTCTCTTCACTCATAATGCAATGGCATTAACATTGAATTTAAAAATCGAAACATTGCATTTTTACAATTTTTACAATTTTGAAGTCCTCTAGGGATAAATACAATGTCAATAATCAATTGAATTTAAATTTTGTAAGTTTTTTAATTCTCTCCTTTGCTACAATGCAATTTGAAATGATTTATTTACTTTTCGGGTACAAACTTATCAATTAAGAAAAAGTGAATGCAATGGACTCTAATCAGAATTTTCCCCACTCTCCTCTAAAGATTTATGCTTGACCCAGCAATGAAGCGTGAAATTGGTATTTATAACATTCATCCCATAAATTGTATTCTATTCAAATGAGTTCATTACCTTTATTTTTCTTCAATTAACATATTCAAATATTATCTTTTTCTCTCCGCTCAAAATGCAACGAGATTAACATTGAATTTAAAAATCAAAACTTTGCATTTTTACATTTTTTACAATTTTAAAGTTTTCTAAGATAAATGCAATGTTAATAATCAGTTGAATTTAAATTTGTAATTTTTTTAATTGCCTTCTTTGCTACAATGTAATTTGAAATGATTTATTTACTTTTTGGGTACAAACATATTAATTAAAAAAAGCGAAAGTAATGGACTCTAATAGGAAGCTTTCCCACTCCCCTCTCGAGATTTATGGTTGACCCAACATTGAAATGTGAGATTGGTTTTTATAATATTCATCTACTAAATTGTATTATATTCAAGCGAGTCCATTACTTGAATTTTTCTTCAATTAACATATTCAAAGATTTGGTTTTTCTCTCCACTCAAAATGCGATGGCATTAACATTGAATTTAAAAATCCAAACATTGTATTTTTAAAATTTTAAAGACTTCTAGGGATAAATGCATTGTCACTAACCAGTTGAATTTAAATTTTGTAATTTTTTTAATTGTCTCCTTTGCTATGATCCAATTCGAAATGATTTATTTACTTTTCAAGTACAAACATATCACTTAAGAAAGATCGACTGGAATAAACTCTAATAAGAAGCTTCCCCACTCCTCACTAGAGATTTATCCTTCACCCAACATTAATACGTGAGATTGGTATTTATAATATTCATCCACTAAATTGTATTCCATTCAAGTGAGTCCATTACTTGTATTTTTCTTCAATTAAGATATTCAAATATTAGGTTTTTCTCTCCACTCAAAATGCAAAGGCAATAACATTGAATTTAAAAATCAAAATATTGTATTTTTACAATTTTAAAGACTTCGAAGGATAAATGCATTGTCAATAATCAGATGAATTTAAATTTTGTAATTTTTTTAATTGTCTCCTTTGCTACAATGCAAATCGAAATAATTTATTTACTTTTCAGATACAAACATATCACATAAGAAAGAGCGAATGCAATGAACTCTAATAAGAAGTTTCCCCACTCCCCTCTAGAGATTTATGCTTGACCCAACATTGAAGCGTGAGATTGGTATTTAGAATATTCATCTACTAAATTGCATTCTATTCAAGTGTGTCCATTACTTATATTTTTCTTCAATTAACAAATTCAAATATTAGGTTTTTCTCTCCACTAAAAATGCAATGCCATTAACATTGAATTGAAAAATCAAAACATTGCATTTTTACAATTTTAAAGACTTTTAGGGTTAAATGCATTGTCAATAATCAGTTAAATTTAAATTTTGTAATTTTTTTCATTGTCACCTTTGCTACAATGCAATTCAAAATGATTTATTTACTTTTCAGGTACAAACATATCACTTAAGAAAGAGCGACTGCAATGGATTATAATAAGAAGCTTCCCCACTCCCCTCTAGGGATTTCTGGTTGACCCAACATTGAAACGTGAGATTGGTATTTCTAATATTCATCCACTAAATTGTATTTTATTCAAGTGAGTCCATTACTCGTATTTTTCTTCAATTAAGATATTCAAATATTAGGTTTTTCTCTCAACTCAAAATGCAAAGGCATTAACATTAAATTTAAAAATCAAAACATTGCATTTTTACAATTTTAAAGACTTCTAGGGTTAAATGCATTGTCAATAATCAGTTAAATTTCAATTTTGTAATTTTTTTCATTCTCTCCTTTGCTACAATGCAATTCAAAATGATTTATTTACTTTTCGGGTACAAACATATCACTTAAGAAAGAACGACTGCAATGGATTCTAATAAGAAGCCTCCCAACTCCCCTCTAATGATTTATGGTTGACCCAACATTTAAGCTTGAGATTAGTTTTTATAATATTCATCTAATAAATTGTATTCTATCCAAGCGAGTCCATTGCTTGAATTTTTCTTCAATTAACATATTCAAAGATTTGGTTTTTCTCTCCATTCAAAATGTGATGGCATTAACATTGAATTTAAAAATCCAAACATTGCATTTTTACAATTTTAAAGACTTTTATGGATAAATGCATTGTCAATAATAAGTTGAATTTAAATTATGTAAGTTTTTTAATTGTCTCCTTTGCTAATGCAATTTGAAATGATTTATTTACTTTTCGAGCACAAACATATCAATTAAGAAAAAGTGAAAGCAATGGACTCTAATAAGAAGCTTCCCCACTCTCTTCTAGAGATTTATGCTTGACCCAACAATGAAGTGTGAGATTGGTATTTATAATATTCATCCATTAAATTGTATTTTATTCATTTGAGTCCATTACTTGTATAATTCTTCAATTAACATATTCAAATATTAGGCTTTTCTCTCCACTTAAAATACAATGGCATTAATATTGAATTTAAAAATCCAAACATTGCATTTTTACAATTCTAAAGACTTTTATGGATAAATGCATTGTCAATAATAAGTTGAATTTAAATTATGTAAGTTTTTTAATAGTCTCCTTTGCTATAATGCAATTTGAAATGATTTATTTACTCTTCGGGCACAAACATATCAATTAAGAAAAAGCGAAAGCAATGAACTCTAATAAGAAGCTTCCCCACACTCTTCTAGAGATTTATGCTTGACCCAGCAATGAAGCGTGAGATTGGTATTTATAATATTCATCCACTAAATTCTATTCTATTCAAGTGAGTCCATTACTTGTATTTTTCTTCAATTAACGTATTCAAATATTTAGGTTTTCTCTCCACTCAAAATGCAAAGGCATTAACGTTGAATTTAAAAATCAAAACATTGCATTTTTTCAATTTTAAAGACTTCTAGGGTTAAATGCATTGTCAATAATTAGTTAAATTTAAATTTGGTAATTCTTTTCATTGTCGCCTTTGCTACAATGCAATTCGAAATGATTTACTTAATTTTCAGGTACAAACATATCACTCAAGAAAGAGCGACTGCAATGGATTCTAATAAGAAGCTTCCCCACTCCCCTTTAGGGATTTATGGTTAACCCAACATTAAAGTGTGAGATTGGTTTTTATTATATTCATCTACTAAATTATATTCTATTCAAGTGAGTCCATTACTTGTATTTTTCCTCAATTAACATATTTAAATATTATGTTTTTCTCTCCACTCAAAATGCAATGGCATTGACTTTGAATTTGAAAATCATAACATTTCATTTTTGCAATTTTCAAGATTTCTAAGGATAAATGCATTTTCACTAATTAGTTAAATTTAAATTTTGTAATTTTTTTAATTGTCTTCTTTGATACAATGCAATTTGAAATCATTTATTTACATTTTAGATACAAACATAGCATTTATGAAAAAGTGAATGCAATAGACTTTAATAAGAAGCTTCCCTACTCCCTTTTAGAGGTTTATGCTTGACACAACATTGAAACGTGACATTGGTATTTATAATATTCATCAACTAAATTGTATTTTATTCATTTGAGTCCATTACTTGTATTTTTCTTCAATTAACATATTCAAATATTAGACTTTTCTCTCCACCCAAAATGCAATGACATTAACATTGAATTGAAAAATCAAAACATTGCATTTTTACAATTTAAAAGATTTCTAGGGATAAATGCATTGTTACTAATCAATTGAATTTAAATTTTGTAATCTTTTTAGTTGTCTTCTTTGCTACCATGCAATTTGAAATGATTTATCTGCTTTTTGGGTGCAAACATACCACTTAAGAAAAAGTGAATGCAAAGGATTCTAATAAGAAGCTTCCCCACTCGCTTCTAAAGATTTATGCTTTACCCAGTAATGAAGCCTGAAATTGTTATTTATAATATTCATCCATTGAATTGTATTGTATTCAAGTGAGTCCATTACTTGTATTTTTCTCCAATTAACACATTCAAATATTATGTTTTTCTCTTCACTCAAAATGCAAAGGCATTAACATTGAATTTAAACATCAAAACATTGTATTTTTACAATTCTAAAGACTTCTAGGGTTAAATGCATTGTCAATAATTAGTTAAATTTAAATTTTGTAATCTTTTTCACTGTTGCCTTTGCTACAATGCAATTCAAAATGATTTACATAATCTTTAGGTACAAACATATCACTTAAGAAAGAGCAACTGCAATGGATTCTAATAAGAAGCTTCCCCACCCCATTCTAGGGATTTATGGTTGACCCAACATTGAAGCGTGAGATTGGTTTTTACTATATTTATCTACTAAATTGTATTCTATTCAAGCGAGTCCATTACTTGTATTTTTCCTCAATTAACATATTTAAATATTATATCTTTCTCTCCACTCAAAATGCTACGACATTAACATTGAATTTAAAAATCAAAACATTACAATTTTTACAATTTTAAAGTTTTTTAGGGATAAATGCAATGTCAATAATCAATTGAATTTAAATTTTGTAATTTTTTTAATTATGTCCTTTGCTATAATGCAATTTGAAATGATTTATTTACTTTTCTGGTACAAACATATCACTTAAGAAAGAGCAAATGCAATGGACTTTAATAAGAAGCTTCCCCACTCCCCTCTAAAGATTTATGCTTAACCCAACATTGAAGCGTGAGATTGGTATTTAGAATATTCATCCACTAAATTGTATTCTATTCCAGTACATCCATTACTTGTATTTTTGTTCAATTAACATATTCAAATTGCAATGCCATTAACATTGAATTCAAAAATCAAAACATTGCATTTTTACAATTTTAAAGACTTTTATAGATAAATGCATTGTCAATAACCAGTTAAATTTAAATTTTGTAATTTTTTTAATTGTCCCCTTTGCTATCATCCAATTCGAAATGATTTATTTACTTTTCAGGTACAAACATATCACTTAAGAAAGAGCAACTGAATAGACTCTAATAAGAAGCTTCCCTACTCCTCACTAGAGATTCGTCCTTGACCCAACATTGAAGCGTGAAATTGGTATTTATAATATTTATCCACTAAATTGTATTCTAATCAAGTAAGTCAATTACTTGTATTTTTCTTCAATTAAGATATTTAATTATTAGGTTTTTCTTTTCACTGAAAATGCAAAGGCATTAACATTGAATTTAAAAATCAAAACATTGCATTTTTTCAATTTTAAAGACTTCTAGGGTTAAATGCATTGTCAATAATCAGTTAAATTTAAATTTTGTAATTTTTTTCATTGTCGCCTTTGCTACAATGCAATTCAAAATGATTTACTTAATTTTCAAGTACAAACATATCACTTAAGAAAGAGCGACTGTAATGGATTCTAATAAGAAGCTTTCCCACTCCCCTCTAGGGATTTATGGTTGACCCAACATTGAAGCGTGAGATTGGTTTTTATTATATTCATCTACTAAATTATATTCTATTCAAGTGAGTCCATTACTTGTATTTTTCCTTAATTAACATATTTAGATATTATGTTTTTCTCTCCACTCAAAATGCAATGACATTAACATTGAATTTAAAATCAAAACATTGCATTTTTACAATTTTTACAATGTTAAAGTTTTTTAGGGATAAATGCAACGTCAATAATCAGTTGAATTGAAATTTTTTAATTTTTTTAATTGTCTCCCTTGCTACAATGCAATTCAAAATGATTTATTTACTTTGTGGGTACAAACATATCACCTAAGAATGAGCGACTGGAATAGACTCCAATAAGAAGCTTCCCCACTCCTCACTAGACATTTATCCTTGTCCCAACATTGAAGCGTGAGATTGGTATTTATAATATTCATCCACTAAATTGTATTCTATTCAAATGAGTCCATTACTTGTATTTTTCTTTAATTAGGATATTCAAATATTAAGTTTTTCTCTTAACTCAAAATGCAAAGGCATTAACATTGAATTTAAAAATCAAAACATTGCATTTTTGCAATTTTAAAGACTTCTAAGGTTAAATGCATTGTCAATAATTAGTTAAATTTAAATTTGGTAATTTTTTTCTTTGTTGCCTTTGCTACAATGCAATTTGAAATGATTTATTTACCTTTTATGTACAAACATATCACTTAAGAAAGAGCGACTGCAATGGATTCTAATAAGAAGCTTCCCCACTCCCCTCTAGGGATTTATGGTTGACCCAACATTGAAGTGTGAGATTGGTATTTATAATATTCATCCACTAAATTGTATTCTATTCATTTGAGTTGATTGCTTATATTTTTTCTTCAATTAACATATTCAAATATTAGGCTTTTCTCTCCACTCAAAATGCAATGGCATTAACATTGAATTGAAAAATCAAAACATTGCATTTTTACAATTTAAAAGATTTCTAGGGATAAATGCATTGTCACTAATCAATTGAATTTAAATTTTGTAATCTTTTTAATTGTCTTCTTTGCTACCATGAAATTTGAAATGATTTATCTGCTTTTTGGGTGCAAACATACCACTTAAGAAAAAGCGAATGCAATGGATTCTAATAAGAAGTTTCCTCACTCCCTTCTAGAGATTTATGCTTTACCCAGTAATGAAGCTTGAAATTGTTATTTATAATATTCACCCACTAAATTGTATTGTATTCAAGTGAGTCCATTACTTGTATTTTTCTCCAATTAACACATTCAAATATTATGTTTTTCTCTCAACTCAAAATGCAATGGCATTAACATTGAATTTAAAAATCAAAACATTGCATTTTTACAATTTTTCCAATTTTAAACTCTTCAAGGGATTAATGCAATGTCAATAATCAGTTCAATTGAAATTTTGTAAATTTTTTTAATTGTCTCCTTTACTACAATGCAATTTGAAATGATTTATCAACTTTTTGGGTATAAACATATTACTTATGAAAAAGCGAATGCGATGTACTTTAATAAAAGGCTTCCCCACTCCCCTCTAGAGATTTATTCTTAAGTCAACATTGAAGCATGCGATTTCTATATATAATATTCATCCCCTAAAATGTATTCTATTCAAGTGAGTGCATCACTTGTATTTTTCTTCAATTAAGATATTCAAGTATTAGGTTTTTCTCTCCAATAAAAATGCAATGGCATTATTATGGAATTTAAAAGTCAAAACATTGCATTTTTAGAATTTTTCCAATTTTAATCTCTTCAAGGGTTTAATGTAGTGTCAATAATCAGTTCAATTGAAATTTTGTAATTTTTTTAATTGTCTCTTGTGCTACAAAGCAATTTGACCCAACATTGAAGCGTGCGATTGGCATATATAATATTTATCCCCTAAAATGTATTCTATTCAAGTGAGTGCATTCTTTGTATTTTTCTTCAATTAACATATTTAAATATTAGGTTTTTCTCTCCACTAAAAATGCAATGGCATTAACATTGAATTTAAAAATCAAAACATTGCATTTTTACAATTTTAAAGACATCTAGTGATAAATCCATTGTCAATAATCAGTTGAATTGAAATGTTGTAATTTTTTTAATTGTCTCCTTCGCTACAATGCAATTGGAAATGATTTATTTACTCTTCGGGTACAAACACTTCACTTAAGAAAAAGCGAATGCAATGGACTCTAATAAGAAGCTTACCCACTCCCCTCTAGAGATTTATACTTAACCCAACATTAAAGCGTGAGATTGGTATTTAAAATATTCATCCACTAAATTTTATTCTATTCAAGTGAATCCATTACTTGTATTTTTCTTCAATTAACATATTCAAATATTAGGTTTTTCTCTCAACTCAAAATACAATGACATTAACATTGAATTTAAAATCAAAACATTACATATTTATAATTTTAAAGACTTCTAGCGATAAATGCATTGTCAAGAATCAATTGAATTTAAATTTTGTAATTTTTTTAATTCTCTCCTTTGCTACAATGTAATTGGAAATGATTTATTTACTTTTCAGGTACAAACATATCACTTAAGAAAAAGCGAATGCAATAGACTCTAATAAGTTTCCCCAATCCCCTTTAGAGATTTATGCTTGACCCAACAATGAAGTGTGCAATTGGTATTTATAATATTCATCCAGTAAATTGTATTGTATTCGAGTCCATTACTTGTATTTTTCTTCAACTAACATATTCAAATATTATGTTTTTCTCCCCACGCAAAATGCAATGGCATTAACATTGAATTTAAAATTCAAAACATTGCATTTTTACAATTTTAAAGACTTCTAGGGTTAAATGCATTGTTAATAATCAGTTAAGTTTAAATTTTGTAATTTTTTTAATTCTCCTTTGCTACAATGCAATTTGAAATGATTTATTTACTTTATGGGTATAAACATATCACTTAAGAAAGAGTGACTCCAATGGACTCTAATAAGAAGTTTCCCCACTCGCCTCTAGAGATTTATCCTTGACCCAACATTAAAGCGTGAGATAAGGATTTGTAATATTCATCCACTAAATTGCATTCTCTTCAAGGGAGTCCATTACTTGTATTTTTCTTCAATTAACATATTTAAATATTAGGTTTTTCTCTCCACTTAAAATTCAATGGCATTAACATTGAATTTAAAAATGAAAACATTGTATTTTTACAATTTTAAAAACTTCTAAGGATAAATGCATCGTCAATAATCAGTTGAATTTAAATTTTGTAACTTTTTTACTTGTCTCCTTCACTATAGTGCAATTTCAAATCATTTATTTACGTTTCGGGTACAAACATGTCACCTATAAAAAAGCGAATGCAATGGACTCTAATAAAAAACTTCCCACTCCCCTTTAGATTGGTATTTATAATATTCATTCACTAAATTGTACTCTATTCAAGTGAATCCATTGCTTGTATTTTTCTTCAATTAAAATATTTAAATATCAGGTTTTTCTCTCCACTTAAAAAGCTATGGCATGAACATGGATTTAAAAATCAAAACATTGTATTTTTACAATTTTAAAGACTTATAGGGATAAATGCACTATCACTAATCATTTGAATTTAAATTTTGTAATTTTTTTTAATTATCTCATTGGCTATAATGCAATTTGAAATCATTTATTTACTTTTCAGGTACAAACATATCACTTACACAAAAACAAATGCAATGGACTCTAATAAGAAACTTCCCTACTCCCCTCTAGAGATTTATGGTTGACCCAACATTGAAAAGTGAGATTAGTTTTTATAATATTCATCCACTAAATTAAACTCTATTCTAGTGAGTCCATTACTTGTATTTTTCTTCAATTAACATATTCAAATACTAGGTTTTTCTCTCCACTCAAAATGCAATGGCATTAACATTGAATTTAAAATCAAAAGATTGCATTTTTACAATTTTAAAGACTTACAGGGATAAATGCATTGTCATGAATCTATTAAATTTAAATTTTGTAATTTTTTTAATTGTCTCCTTTGCTACAATGTAATTTGAAATGATTTATTTACTTTTTGGGTACAACCATATCACTTAAGAAAGAGCGAATGTAATAGGCTCTAAAATGAAACTTCCCCACTCCCCTCTTGAGATTTATGCTTGACCCAACATTGAAGCATGAGATTGGTATTTATAATATTAATTCATTGAAGTGTATTATATTCAAGTGAGTCTATTACTTGTATTTTTCTTCAATTACCATATTCAAATATTATATTTTTCTCTGCACTCAAAATGTAACGACATTAACATTGAATTTAAAATCAAAGCACTGCATTTTTACAATTTTTACAATTTTAAAGTCTTCTAGGGGTAAATGCGTTGTCACTAAATTGTATTCTATTCAAGTGAGTCCATTACTTGTATTTCTCTTCAATTAACATATTCAAAGATTTGGTTTTTCTCTCTACTCAAAATGCAATGACATTAACATTGAATTTAAAAATCTGAACATTGCATTTTTATAATTTTTACAATTTTAATGTCTTCTAGGGATAAATATATTGTCAATAATTAGTTGAATTTAAATTTTGTATTTTTTTTAATTGTGTCCTTTGCTACAATGCAATTTGAAATGATTTATTTACTTTTTGGGTACAAACATATCACTTAAGAAAGAGCAAATGCAATAAGCTCTAATGAGAAGCTTCCCCACCGCCCTCTACAGATTTATACTTGACCCAACTTTGAAGCGTGAGATTGGTATTTATAATATTCATCCACTAAAGTGTATTCTATTCAAGTGAGTCCATTACTTGTATTTTTCTTCAATTAACATATTCAAATATTATGTTTTTCTATCCACTTAAAGTGCAACAACATTAACATTGAATTTAAAAATCAAAGCATTGCATTTTTACAATTTTAAAGTCTTCTAGGGATAAATGCATTGTCAATAATTAGTTGAATTTAAATTTTGTAAGTTTTTTAATTGTCTCCTTTGCTACAATGCAAATGGAAAAGATTTATTTACTTTTCAGGCACAAGCATATCCCTTTAGAAAAAGTGAATGCAATGGGCTCTACAAAAAAGCCTCCCCACACCCCTCTAGAGATTTATGCTTGAGTCAACATTGAAGTGTGAGATTGGTATTTATAATATTCATCCACTAAAATGTATTCTATTCGAGTGAGTCCATTAATTTTATTTTTCTTCAACTAAGATATTCAAATATTAGGTTTTTCTCTCCACACAAAATGCAATGGCATTAACATTGAATTTAAAAATCAAAACATTGCGTTTTTACAATTTTAAAGTCTTATAGGGAGAAATGCGTTCTCAATAATCAGTTGACTTTGAAATTTTGTAATTTTTTTAATTGTCTTGTTTGCTACAACGCAATTTGAAATGATTTATCTCCTTTTTGGGTACAAACATATCACTTAAAATAAGCGAATGCAATGGGCTCTAATAAAAGGCTTCCCCACTCCCCTCTAGAGATTTATGCTTAACACAACATTGAAGTATGAGATTGGTATTTAGAATATTTATCTACTAAATTGTATTTTATTCAAGTGAGTCCATTACTTGTATTTTTCTTGAATTTACATATTCAAATTTTATGTTTTTCCCTCCACTCAAAATGCAATGGCATTAACATTGAATTTAAAAATCAAAACAATGCATTTTTAAACTTTTAAAGACTTCTAAGGATACAAGCATTGTCTAAAATCAATTGAATTTCAATTTTGTAATTTTTTCAATTGTTTTCTTTGGTACAATGCAATTTGAAATAATTTATCCACTTTTTGGGTACAAACATATCACTTGAGAAAAAGCGAATGCAATGGACTCCAATAAGAAGGTACATCACACCCCTATAGAGATTTATGCTTGACCCAACATTAAAACGTGCGGTTGGTATTTATAATATTCAGCCACAAAAGCATATTCTATTCAAATGAGTCTATTACATGTATTTTTCTTCAATTAACATATTCAAATACTAGGTTTTTCTCTCCACTCAAAATGCAATGGCATTAACATTGAATTTAAAAATCAAGACATTGCCTTTTTACAATTTTAAAGACTTCTAGGGAGAAATGCATTGTCAATAATCAGTTGAATTTAAAATTTGTAATTTTTTTAATTGTCTTCTTTGCTACAATGCAATTTGAAATGATTTATCTAATTTCTGGGTACAAACATATCACTTAAGAAAAGGCGAATGCAATGGACTTTAATAAGAAGCTTCCCCACTCCCCTCTAGAGATTTATGCTTGACCCAACATTGAAGCGTGAGATTGGTATTTAGAATATTCATCCACTAAATTGTATTCTATTCAAATGAGTCCATTACTTGTATTCTCCTTTAATTAACATATTGAAATTTTATGTTTTTCTCTCCACTCAAAATGCAATGGCATTAACATTGAATTTAAAAATCAAAACTTTGGATTTTTTTCAATTTTTACAATTTTACACTTTTTTAGGGATAAATGCATTGTCAATAATTAGTTGAATTTAAATTTTGTAATTTTTTTAATTGTCTCCTTTGCTACAATGCAATTTGAAATGATTTATCTACTTTTGGGGTACAAACATATCACTTAAGAAAAGTGAATGTAATGAACTCTAATAAGAAACTTCCCCACTCCCTTTTGGAGATTTATGCTTGACCCAACACTGAAGCATGTGATTGGTATTTATAATATTCATTCACTAAAATGTATTATATTCAAGTGAGTCCATTACATGTATTTTTCTTTAATTCACTTGTTCAAATATTAGGTTTTTCTCACCACACAAACTGCAATGGCATTAACATTGAATTTAAAAATCAAAACATTGCATTTTTACAATTTTAAAGACTTATAGGGATAAATGCATTGTCAAGGATCAGATGAATTTAAATTTTGTAATATTTTGTATTGTTTTCCTTGCTACAATGCAATTTGAAATGATTCATCTACTTTCTGGGTACAAACATATCACTTGAGAAAAAGTGAATGCAATGGACTCTAATAAGAAGTTTCCCCACTCCCCTCTAGAGATTTATGCTTGACCCAGCAATGAAGTGTGATATTGGTATTTATAGTTTTCATCCACTAAATTGTATTATATTCAAGTGAGTTCATTACTTCTATTTTTCTACAATTAACATATTCAAATATTTGGATTTTCTCTCGACTCAAAATGCAACGACATTAACATTGAATTTAAAAATCAAAACATTGCATTTTTACAATTTCAAAATCTTCTAGGGATAACTGGATTGTCAATAATCAGTTAAATTTAAATTTTGTAATTTTTTTAATTGTCTCCTTTGCTGCAATGCAATTCGAAATGATTTATTTACTTTTCAGGTACAAACATATCACTTAAGAAAGAGCAACTGCAATGGATTCTAATAAGAAGCTTCCTCACTCCCCTCCAGTAATTTATGGTTGACTGAACATTGAAGCATGAGTTTGGTTTTTATAATATTCATTTACTAAATTGTATTTTATTCAATTGAGTCCATTACTTGTATTTTTCTTTCAATTAACATATTCAAAGATTTAGTTTTTCTCTCCACCCAAATTGCGATGCCATTAACATTGAATTTAAAAATCCAAACATTGCATTTTTATAATTGTAAAGACTTCTAGGGACAAATGCATTGTCACTAATCAGTTGAATTTAAATTTTGTAATTTTTTTAATTGTCTCCTTTGCTAAAATGCAATTTGAAATGATTTATTTATTTTTTTGGTACAAACATATCACTTAAGAAAGAGCGACTGCAATGGACTCTAATAAGAAGATTCCCCACTCCTTACTAGAAATTTATCCTTGACCCAACATTAAAGTGTGAGATTGGTATTTGTAATATTCATCCACTAATTTGTATCCTATTTGAGTGAGTTCATTACTTGTATTTTTCTTCAATTAAGATATTCAAGTATTAGGTTTTTCTCTTCATTAAAAATGCAATGGCATTACCATTGAATTTTAATATCAAAACATTGCATTTTTAGAATTTTTCCAATTTTAATCTCTTTAAGGGATTAATGCAGTGTCAATAATCAGTTCAATTGAAATTTTGTAATTTTTTAATTGTCTCCCTTGCCACAATGCAATTTGAAATGATTTATCTACTTTTTGGGTACAAACATATTACTTAAGAAAAAGCTAATGCAATGGACTCTAATACAAAGCTTCCTCACTCCCCTTTAGAGATTTATTTTTGACCCAACATTGAAACGTGCGATTGGCATATATACTATTCATCCATTAAAATGTATTCTATTCAAGTGAGTGCATTGCTTGTATTTTTCTTCAATTAATATATTTAAATATTAGGTTTTTCTCTCGACTAAAAATGTAATGGCATTAACATTGAATTTAAAAATCAAAACATTGCAATTTTATAATTTTAAAGTCTTCTAGGGATAAATGCATTGTCAATAATCAGTTGAATCGAAATTTTGTAATTTTTTTAACTGTCTCCTTCGCTACAATGCAATTGGAAATGATTTATTTACTTTTCAGGTACAAACATATCACTTAAGAAAAAGTGAATGCAATGGGCTCTAATAAGAAACTTCCCCAGTTCCCTCTAGAGATTTATGCTTGATCCAGAAGTGTGCGATTGGTATTTATAATATTCATCCACTAAATTGTATTCTATTCAAGTGAGTCCATTACTTGTATTATTCTTCAATTAACATATTCAAATATTATGTTTTTCTCTTTACTCAAAATGCAATGGCATTAACATTGAATTTAAAAATCAAAACATTGCATTTTTGTAATTTTTATAATTTTAAACTCTTCAAGGGATTAATGGATTGCCAATAATTAGTGCAATTTAAATTTTGTAATTTTTTTAATTGTCTCCTTTGCTACAATGCAATTTGAAATGAGTTATCGACATTTTGGGTATAAACATATCACTTAAAAAAAAGTGAATGCTTTGGACTCTAATAAAAAGCTTCCCCACTCCCTTCTAAAGGTTTATGCTTGACCCAACATTGAGGCATGCGATTGGTATCCATAATATTCATCCACTAAAGTGTATTCTATTCATTTGTGTCTATTACTTGTATTTTTCTCCAATTAACATATTCAAGTATTAGGTTTTTCCCTCCACTCAAAATGCAATGGCATTAACAATGAATTTAAAAATCAAAACATTACATTTTTACAATTTTTACAATTTTGAACTCCTCTAGAGATAAATGCATTATCAATAATCAGTTGAATTTAAATTTGTAATTTTTTTCGTTGTCTCCTTTTCTACAATGCAATTTGAAATGATTTATCTGCTTTTTGAGTACAAACATATCACTTAGCAAAAAGCGAATGCAATGGGCTTTAATAAAAAGCTTGCCACTCCCCTCTAGAGATTTATTCTTAACCCAACATTGAAGCATGAGATTGGTATTTAGAATATTCATCCACTAAATTGTATTCTCTTCAAGTGAGTCCATTACTTGTATTTTTCTTTAATTAACATATTCTAATATTATGTTTTTCTCTCCACTCACAATGCAATGGCATTAACATTGAATTTAAAAATCAAAGCATTGCATTTTTACAATTTTTACAATTTTGAACTCCTCTAGGGATAAATGCAATGTCAATAATCAGTTGAATTTAAATTTTGTAAGTTTTTTAATTCTCTCCTTTGCTACAATACAATTTGAAATGATTTATTTACTTTTTGTGTACAAACATATCACTTATGAAAAAGTGAATGCAATGGACTCTAATAAGAAGCTTCCCTACTCCCCTTTAGGGAGTTATGCTTGACCCAACATTGAAGCGTGAAATTGGTATTTGTAATATTCATCCACTAAATTGTATTCTATTCAAGTGAGTCCATTACTTGTATTTTTCTTCAATTAACATATTTAAATATTAGGTTTTTCTCTCCACTCAACAAACTATGGCATTAACATGAATTTAAAAATGAAAACATTGTATTTTCACAATTTTAAAGACTTCTGGGAATAAATGTATCGTCAATAATTATTTGAATTTAAATTTTGAAATTTTTTTAATTGTCTTCTTTGCTACAATGCAATTTGAAAAGATTTATCTAGTTTTTGGGTACAAAAATATCACTTAAGAAAAAGCGAATGCAATGGACTCTAATAAGAAGCTTACCCAATCCCCACTAGAGATTTATGCTTGACCCAGCATTGAAGGGTGAGATTGGTATTTAGAATATTCATCCTCTAAATTGTATTCTATTCAAGTGGGTCCATTACTTGTATTTTTCTTCAAATAACATATTCAAATATTAGTTTTTTCTCTCCACAAAAAAATTCAACAGCCTTAACATTGAATTTAAAAATCCAAACATTGAATTTTTACAATTTTAAAGACTCCTACGGATAAATGCTTTGTCACTAATCAGTTGAATTTAAATTTTGTAATTTTTTTAATTGCCTCCTTTGTGACAATGCAATTTGAAATGATTTATCTACTTTTTGGGTAAAAACATATTGCTTAAGAAATAGTGAATGCAATGGACTCTAATAAGAAGCTTCCCCACTCCCCTCTAGAGATTTATGCTTGACCCAACATTGAAGCGTGAGATTGGTATTTATGATATTCATCCACTAAATTGTATTCCATTCAAGTGAGTCCATTACTTGTACTTTTCTTCAATTAACATATTCAAAGATTTGGTTTTTCTCTCCACTCAAAAAGCTATGGCATTAACATTGAATTTAAAAATCAAAACATTTTATTTATACAATTTTAAAGACTTCTCGGGATAAATGCATTGTCAATAATTAGTTGAATTTAAATTTTGTAATTTTTTCATTGTCTCTTTTGCTACAATGCAATTTGAAATGATTTTTTTACTTTTCGGGTACAACCATATCACTTAAGAAAAAGCGAATGCAATGGACTCTAATAAGAAGTTTCCCCACTCTCCTCTAGAGATTTATACTTGACCCAACATTAAAGCGTGAGATTGGTATTTATAATATTAATCCATTAAATTGTATTCTATTCAAGTGAGTCCATTACTTGTATTTTTCTTCAATTCACAGATTTAAATATTAGGTTTTTGATGAGAACCGTAGAGATGAAGGGTGGAAGGCTTCAAAGGATGCAAGAAGTCCATTGTACATTCTAAGAGACCTAATAACACGAGCTAGAGTCAGAAAGATGAAAGAAGAACTAAATGGGCTGATTAAGGACGTTTAGGCCAACCAAGCTTCAAATGGTGTGAATTCCAACTTGGAAGAGAGTCCAGACCTTATTAATATGATTGGAGTACTTAAAGTGTTAGGACTAAGTAATAGTAGTCACTACAAATTAGGAGTTTATTTTTTGTATAAGAATTTGTCCCTAGATAAGAATTCCTCCTAAGTAAGGAATTGTCTTAAGTAGGAATTTATGCCCCTTTAGGATTGCAATCTTAGCCTATAAATAGGCACCCATTGTGTACAAAAAATCATATAAGACAACTTTGAGTGAAATAGAAAGCAAGGGTTTTTCTCCCTCGGTTCTTTTAAGAACTAAAGAACTTACCAAGAGGTACTTCTTCTTGTGGCGTTCAAATCAACTTATCACTCCTAATTCCTTTCTTTTCTAGAGTGTGGCGTCCATATCATTCTTAAATACCCTAAGTTCGTGTTCCTTCGAATATTGGGTCTAGGGTTTCTATTATTAAACTCTGATTTAGCTTTCCTGGTTCTTCTTTGATTCCTTGTGTGTGTTGGGTCCCTAAGCCACGTTTTTTTGGGGTTTTCCGCATCAGTTTTTCTCTCCACTCAAAAAGCTATGACATTAACATTGAATTTAAAAATCAACACATTGTATTTTTACAATTTTAAAGTCTTCTAGGTTTAAATGCATTGTCAATAATCAATTGAATTTAAATTTTGTAATTTTTTAATTGACTCTTTTGCCACATTGTAGTTTGAAATGATTTATCTCCTTTGCTACAATGCAATGGACTCTAATAAGAAGCTTCCCCACTCCCCTCTAAAGATTTATGGTTGACCCAACATTGAAGAGTGAGATTGGTTTTTGTAATATTCATTCACTAAATTCTATTATATTCAAATGAGTCCATTACTTCTATTTTTCTTCAATTAGCATACTCAAAGATTTGTTTTTTCTCTCTACTAAAAATGCAATGGCATTAACGTTGAATTTAAAAATCAAAACATTGCCTTCTTACACTTTTAAAGTCTTCTAGGGATAAATGGATTGTCAATAATCTGTTGAATTTAAATTTTGTAATTTTTTTAAGTATCTTCTTTGCTACAAAGCAATTTGAAATGATTTATTTACTTTTTGGGTACAACCATATCACTTAAGAAAAAGCGAATGCAATGGGCTCTAATAAGAAGCTTTCCCACTCCTTTCTAAAGATATATGCTTGACCCAACATTGAAGCGTGAGATTAGTATTTACAATATTCATCCACTAAATTGTATTCTATTCAAGTGAGTCCATTACTTGTATTTTCCTTCAATTAACATATTGAAATTTTATGTTTTTCTCTCCACTCAAAATGCAATGGCATTAACATTGAATTTAAAAATTAAAACCTTACATTTTTACAATTTTTACAAATTTGAACTCTTCTAAGGATAAATGTATTGTCAATGATCAGTTGAATTTAAATTTTGCAATTTTTTTAATTGTCGCCTTTGCTACAATGCAATTTGAAATGATTTATCTACTTTTAGGGTACAAACATATCACTTAAGAAAAGCGAATGCAATGGACTCTAATAAGAAGCTTCCCTACTCCCCTCTAGAGATTTATACTTGACCTAACATTGAAGCATGCGATTGGTATTTAAAATATTCATCGACTAAAGTGTATTATATTCAAGTGAGTTCGTTACTTCTATTTTTCTAAAATTAACATATTGAAATATTAGGTTTTTCTCTCTACTCAAAATGCAATGGCGTTAACATTGAATGTAAAAATCAAAACATTGCATTTTTACAATTTTAAAGTCTTCTAGGGATAAATGCATTGTCAATAATCAGTTGAATTTGAAATTTTGTAATTTTTTTAATTGTCTTCTTTGCCACAATGCAATTTGAAATGATTTATCTACTTTTTGGGTACAAACATATCACTTAAGAAAAGGTGAATGCAATGGGCTCTAATAAAAAGTTTCCCACTCCCCTCTAAAGATTTATGCTTGACCCAACATTAAAGTGTGCGATTGGTATTTATAATATTCATCCACTAAAGTGTATTATATTCAAGTGAGTCCATTACTTGTATTTTTCTTCAATTCACATATTCAAATATTAGGTTTTTCTCTCCACTCCAAAAGCAATGGCATTAACATTATTTAAAAATCAAAAAATTTTATTTTTACAATTTTAAACACTTCTAGGGATAAATGCATTGTCAATAATCAGTTGAATTTAAATTTGTAATTTTTTAAATTGATTTCTTTGCTACAATGCAATTTGAAATGATTATCTACTTTTTGTGTATAAACATATCACTTAAGAAAAAGCGAATGCAATAGACTCCATTAAGAAGCTTTCCCACTCCTCTCTAGAGATTTATGCTTGACCTAACATTGAAGCATAAGATTGGTATTTATAATATTCATCCACTAAATTGTATTTTATTCAAGTGAGTTCATTACTTATATTTTTCTACAATTAACATATTCAAATATGAGGTTTTTCTCTCTACTCAAAATGCAATGGCATTAACATTGAATTTAAAAATCAAAAGATTGCATTTTTACAATTTTAAAGTATTCTAGGTTTAAATGCATTGTCAATAATTAGTTGAATTTAAATTTTGTAATTTTTTTAATTGTCTCCTTTGCTATAATGCAATTTAAAATGATTTATCTACTTTTTGGGTAAAAACATATCGCTTAAGAAACAGCGAATGCAATGGACTCTAATAACATATTCAAATATTAGGTTTTTCTCTCTACTCTAAATGCAATGGCATTAACATTGATTTTAAAAATCAAAACAATGTATTTTTATAATTTTAAAGTCTTTTAGAGATAAATGCATTTTTAATAATCAGTTGAATTTGAAATTTTGTAATTTTTTTAATTCTCTTCTTTCCTACAATGCAATTTGAAATGATTTATCTACTTTTTGGATACAAATAATCCACTTAAGAAAAAGCGAATGCCATGGGGTCTAATAAGACAAATCCCCACTCCCCACTAGAGATTTATGTTTGATGCAACATTGAAGTATGCAATTGGTATTTGTAATATTCATCCATTAAAGTATATTCTATTGAAGTGAGTCCATTAATTATATTTTTCTTCAATTACCATATTCAAATATTAGGTTTTTCTCTCCACTCAAAATACAATGCCATTAAGATTGAATTTTAAAATTAAAATATTGCATTTTTACAGTTTTAAACTCTTCTAAGGATAAATCCACTGTCAATAATCAGTTGAATTTAAAATTTTGTAATTTTTTTAATTGTCTTCTTTGCTGCAATGCAATTTGAAATGATTTATCTACTTTTTGGATACAAACATACTACTTAAGAAAAAGCAAATGCAATGGGCTCCAATAAGATGCTTCCCCACTTTCCTCTAGAGATTTATGCTTAACACAACATTGAAGTGTGCGATTGGTATTTATAATATGCATCCACTAAATTGTATTCTATTGAAGTGAGTCCATTACTTGTATTTTTCTTCAATTAACATATTCAAATATTATGTTTTTCACTCCTGTCAAAATATAATGGCATTAACATTGTTTTTAAAAATCAAAACATTTCATTTTTATAATTTTAAAGTCTTCTAGGGACAAAGGCATTGTCAATAATCAATTGAATTTAAAATTTTGTAATTTTTTTAATTGTCTTCTTTGCAACAATGCAATTTAAAATGATTTATCTACTTTTTGGGTACAAATATACCACTTAAGAAAAGGCGAATGCCATGAGCTCTAATAAGACACTTCCCCACTCCCCTCTAGAGATGTATACTTGACGCAACATTGAAGTGTGCGATTGGTATTTATAATATTCATCCACTAAAGTATATTTTATTGAAATGAGTCCATTAATTGTATTTTTCTTCAATTAACATATTCAAATATTAGGTTTTTCTCCCCACTCAAAATGCAATGGCATTAACATCGAATTTTAAAATCAAAACAATACATTTTTACAATTTTAAAGTCTTCTAGGTTTAAATGCATTGCCAATAATCAATTGAATTTAAATTTTGTAATTTTTTTAATTGTCTCTTTTGCCACATTGCAATTTGAAATGATTTATCTACTTTTTAGGCAAAAACATATCACTTAAAAAACAACGAAAGCAATGGACTCTAATAAGAAGCTTCCCCACTCCCCTCTAAAGATTTATGCTTGACCCAACATTGAAACGTGAAATTGATATTTAGAATATTCATCCACTAAATTGTATTCTATTCAAGTGAGTCCATTAGTTCCATTTTTCTTCAATTAACATATTCAAATTTTATGTTTTTCTCTCCACTCAGAATGCAATGGCACTAATATTGAATTTAAAAATCAAAACATTGCATTTTTACAATTTTAAAGTCTTCTAGAGATAAATGCATTGTCAATAATCAGTTGAATTTGAAATTTTGTAATTTTTTTCATTGTCTTCTTTACTACAATGCAATTTGAAATGATTTATTTACTTTTCGAGTACAAACATATCACTTAAGAAAAAGCGAATGCAGTGCACTCTAATAAGAAGCTTCCCTACTCCCCTCTAGAGATTTATGCTTAACAAAACATTGAAGCGTGCGATTGGTATTTATAATATTGATCCACTTAATTGTATTCTATTCAAGTGAGTCCATTCCTTGTATTTTTCTTTAATTGACATATTCAAATTTTACGTTATTCTCTCCACTCAAAATGTAATAGCATTAACATTGAATTTAAAAATGAAAATATTGCATTTTGACAATTTTTACAATTTTGAACTTTTCTAAGGATAAATGCATTGTCAATAACTAGTAAAATTTAAATTTTGTAATTTTTTGAATTGTCTCCTTTGCTACACTCCAATTTGAAATGATTTATCTACTTTTTGGGTACAAACATGTCACTTAAGAAAAAGTGAATCCAATGGATTCTAATAAGAAGCTTCCCCACTTCCCTCTAGAGATTTATGCTTCACCCAACATTGAAACGTGAAATTGGTCTTTATAATATTCATCCACTAAATTGTATTATATTCAAGTGAGTCCATTAATTGTATTTTTCTTTAATTAACATATTCAAATGTTAGGTTTTTCTCTCCACTAAAAACGCAATGGCATTAACATTGAATTTAAAAATCAAGACATTGCATTTTTACAATTTTAAAGCCTTCTAGGGATAAAAACATTGTCAATAATTAGTTGAATTTAAATTTTGTAATTATTTTAATTGTCTCTTTTGCTACAATGCAATTTGAAATGATTTATCTACTTTTTGGATACAAACATATCACTTAAGAAAAAGCAAATGCAATGCACTCCAATAAGAAACTTCCCCACTCCCCTCTAGAGATTTATGCTTGACCCAACATTGAAGCGTGAGATAGGTATTTATAATATTCATCTACTAAAGTGTATTATAATCAGGAGAGTCCATTACTTGTATTTTTCGTCAATTAACATATTTCAATATTATCTTTTTCACTCCACACAAAATGCAATGGAATTAGCATTGAATTTAAAAATCAAAACATTGCATTTTTACCATTTTTACAATTTTGAACTCTTCTAGGGATAAATGCATTATCAATAATCAATTGAATTTAAATTTTGGAATTTTTTTAATTGTCTCCTTCACTACAATGCAATTTGAAATGATTTATCTATATTTTGGGCACAAATATATCACTTAAGAAAAAGGGAATGCAATGGACTCTAATAAGAAGCTTCCCCACTTCCCTCTAGAGATTTATTCTTGAGCCAACATTAAAGCGTGAGATTGGTATTTATAATATTAATCCACTAAAGTGTATTATATTCATATGACTCCATTACTTGTATTTTTCTTCAATTAATATATTTAAATATTAGGTTTTTCTCCTCACTCAAAATGCAATGGCATTAACATTGAATTTAAAAGTCAAAAGATTGCATTATTACAATTTTAAAGACATCTAGGGATAAATGCATTGTCATTAATTAGTTGAATTTAAATTTTGTAACCTTTTTAATTGTCTCCTTTGATATAATGCAATTTGAAATGATTTATCTACTTTTTAGGTACAAACATATCACTTAAGAAAAAGCAAATGCAATGGACTCTAATAAGAAGCTTCCCCACTCCCTTATAGAGATTTATGCTTGACCCAACCTTGAAGCGTGCGATTGGTATTTATAATATTCATCAATTAAATTGTATTCTATTCAAGTGAGTCCATTACTTGTATTTTTCTTCAATTAACATATTCAAATTTTATGTTTTTCTCTCCACTCAAAATGCAATGGCACTAACATTGAATTTAAAAATCAAAACATTGCATTTTTACAATTTTAAAGTCTTCTAGGGATAAATGCATTCTCAATAATCAGTTGAATTTGAAATTTTTTAATTTTTTTCATTGTCTTCTTTGCTACAATGCAATTTGAAATGTTTATCTACTTTTTGGGTACAAACATATCACTTAAGAAAAAGCGAATGCTATGAGCTCTAATAAAAAGTTTTGCCACTCCCCTTTGGAGATTTATGCTTGACCCAACATTGAAGCGTACGATTAGTATTTATAATATTTATCCATTAATGTGTAATGTATTCAGGAGAGTCCATTGCTTGTATTTTTCATCAATTAACATATTCAAATATTATGTTTTTCTCTCCACTCAAAATGCAATGACATTAACATTGAATTTAAAAATCTAAACATTGCATTTGTACAGCTTTTACAATTTTAAAGTCTTCAAGGGATAAATTCATTGTCAATAATCAATTGAATTTAAATTTTGTAATCCTTTTAATTGTCTCCTTTACTATAATGCAATTTGAATAGATTTATTTAGTTTTCGGGTACAAACATATCACTTAGGAAAAAGTGAATGCAATGAACTCTAATAAGAAGCTTCCACACTCCCCTCTAAAGATTTATGCTTGACCTAACATTGAGGCGTGCAATTGGTATTTATAATATTCATCAACTAAATTGTATTCTATTCAAGTGAGTTTGTTACTTCTATTTTTCTAAAATTAACATCTTCAAATTTTAGGTTTTTCTCTCCACTCAAAATGTAATGACATTAACATTGAATTTAAAAATCTAAACATTGCATTTTTATAATTTTAAAGTCTTTTAGGGAGAAATGCATTACCAATAATGAGTTGAATTTGAAATTTTGTAATTTTTTTTATTATTTTCTTTGCCACAATGCAATTTGAAATGATTTATCTACTTTTTAGGGACAAACATATCACTTAACAAAAAGCGAATGCAATGGGCTATAATAAAAAGTTTCCCCACTCCCCTCTAAATATTTATTCTTGACCCAACATTGAAGCGTGAGATTGGTATTTATAATGTTCATCAACTAAATTGTATTCTATTCAAGTGAGTCTATTACTTGTATTTTTCTTTAATGAACATATACAAATTTTAGGTTTTTCTCTCCACTCAAAATTGAATGGCTTTAACATTGAATTTAAAAATGAAAACATTGCGTTTTTACAATTTTAAAGTCTTTTAGGGATAAATGCATTGCCAATAATCAGTTAAATTTGAAATTTTGTAATTTTTTTTCATTGTCTTCTTTGCTACAATGCAATTTGAAATTATTTATCTACTTTTTGGGTACAAACATATCACTTAAGAAAAGGCGAATGCAATGAGCTATAATAAGAAGCTTCCCCACTCCCCTTTAGAGATTTAAGCTTAACCCAACATTGAAGCGTGCGATTGGTATTTATAATATTCATCCACTAAATGGTAATATATTCAGGAGAGTCCATTACTTGTATTTTTCATCAATTCATATATTTAAATATTATGTTTTTCTCTCCACTAAAAATGCAATGGAATTTACAGTGAATTAAAAAATCAAAGCATTGCATTTGCACAATTTTTACAATTTTAAAGTCTTCTAGGGATAAATGCATTGTCAATAATCAGTTGAATTTAAATTTTTTAATTTTTTTACTTGTCTTCTTTGATACAATGCAATTTGAAATGATTTATTTACTTTTCGAATACAAACATATCACTTAAGAAAAAGCGAATGCAATGGATTCTAATAAGAAGCTTCCCCAATCCCCTCTAGAGATTTATATTTAACCCAACATTGAAAAGTGAGATTCGTATTTATAATATTCATCCACTAAATTGTATTATATTTACGTGAGTCCATTACTTGTATTTCTCTTCAATCAACGTATTCAAAAATTATGTTTTTCTCTCCACTCAAAATGCAAGGGCATTAACATTAAATTTAAAAATCAAAACATTGCATTTGTACAATTTTTACAATTTTAAAGTCTTCTAAGGATACATGCATTGCTAATAATAAATTGAATTTAAAATTTATAATTTTTTTAATTCTCTCCTTTGCTACAATCCAATTTGAAATGATTTATTTACTTTTCGGGTACATACATATCACTTAAGGAAAGGCGAATGCAATGGACTCTAATAAGAAGCTTCCACACTCCCCTCTAGAGATTTATGGTTCACCCAATATTGAAGTGTGTGATTGGTATTTATAATATTCATCAATTAAATTGTATTATATTCAAATGAGTCCATTACTTGTATTTATCCTCAATTAACATATTCAAATTTTAGGATTTTCTCTCCACTCAAAATGCAATGCATTAACTTTGAATTTAAAAATATAAACATTGCATTTTTACAATTTTAAAGTCTTCTAGGTAGAAATACATTGTAAATAATCAATTGAATTTGAAATTTTGTAATTTTTTTAATTGTTTTCTTTACTATAATGCAATTTGAAATGATTTATCTACTTTTTGTGTACAAACATATTACTTAAGAAAAAGTGAATGCAATGGGCTCTAATAAGAAGCTTCCCCACTCCCCTCTAGAGATTTAAGCTTAACCCAACATTGAAGCGTGCAATTGGTATTTATAATATTCATCCACTACTATTCAAGTGAGTTCGTTACTTGTATTTTTCTTCAATTAACATATTCTAATATTAGGTTTTTCTCTCCACTCAAAATGCAATGGCATTAGCATTGGATTTAAAAAATCAAAACATTGCATTTTTACAATTTTAAAGACTTCTAGGGATAAACACATTGTCAATAAACAGTTGAATTTCAATTTTGTAATTTTTTTAATTGTCTCCTTTGCTACAATGCAATTTGAAATGATTTATCTACTTAGTGGATACAAAGATATCACCTAAGAAAAAGTGAATGCAATGGACTCTAATAAGAAGCTTTCCCACTCCCCTCTAGAGAGCTATGCTTGACCCAACATTGAAGCGTGCAATTGGTATTTATAATATCCATCCACTAAAGTGTATTATATTTAGGAGAGTCCATTACTTGTATTTTTCTTCAGTTAACATATTCAAATATTATGTTTTTCTCTCCACTCAAAATGCAATGACATTAATATAAAATGTAACAATCAAAACATTGCATTTATATAATGTTTACAATTTTAACATATTCTAAGGATTAATGCATTGTTAACAATCAGTTGAATTTAAATTTTTTCATTTTTTTAATTGTCTCATTTGCTACAATGGAGTTTGAAATGATTTATCTACTTTTTGGGTACAAACATGTTAATTAAGAAAAAGCAAATGCAATGGACTCTAACAAGAAGCTTCCCCACTCCCCCCTAGAGATTTATGCTTCACCTAAATTTGAAGCGTCAGATTGCTATTTATAATATTCATCCACTAAAGTGTATTCTATTCAAGTGAGTCCATTACTTGTATTTTTCTTCAACTAACATATTCAAATATAATACTTTTCTCTCCACTCAAAATGCAATGGCATTAACATTGAATGTAAAAGTCAAGACATTGCATCTCTACAATTTTTACAATTTTAAAGTCTTCTAAGGATAAATGCATTGTCAATAATTAGTTGAATTTAAATTTTGTAATTTCTTCAATTGTCTCCTTTGCTACAATGCAATTTGGAATGATTTATCTAATTTTTGGGTACAAACATATCAGTTAAGAAAAAGTGAATGCAATGGACTCTAATAAGTAGCTTCCTCACTCCCTTCAAGAGGTTTATTCTTGACCCAACATTAAAGTGTGAAATTGGTATTATAATATTCATCCACTAAAGTGTATTCTATTGAAGTGAGACCATTACTTGTATTTTTCTTCAATTAACATATCCAAATATTATGCTTTTCTCTCCACTCAAAATGCAATGGCATTAACATTGAATTTAAAAATCAAAACATTGCATTTTTACAATTTTAAAGTCTTCTAGGGATAAATGCAATGTCAATAATCAGTTGAATTAAAATTTTGTAATTTTTTTAATTGTCTCCTTTGCTACAATGCAATTGGAAATGATTTATCTACTTTTTGGGCACAAACATATCACTTAAGAAAAGCCAAATGCAATGGACTCTAATAAAAAGCTTCTCTACTCCCCTCTAGAGATTTATGCATGACCCCAAATTAAAGCGCGGGATTGTTGTTTATAATATTCAGCCACTAAAGTGTATTTTATTCAAGTGAGTTTATTACTTGTATTTTTCTTCAATTAACATATTCAAATATTATGTTTTTCAATCCACTCAAAATTCAATGGCACTAACAATAAATTTGAAAATCCAAACGTTGCATTTTTACAATTTTTAAAATTTTAAAGTCTTCTAGGGATAAATGCATTATCAATAATCAATTCAATTTAAATTTTGTAATTTTTTAATTGTCTTCTTTCCTACAATGCAAATTGAAATGATTTATCTACTTTTTGGGTGCAAACATATCATTGAAGAACAAGCGAATGCAATGGGCTCTAATAAGAAGCTTCCCCATTCCCCTCTAGAGATTTATGCTTGATCCAACATTGAAGGGTAAGATTGGTATTTATAATATTCATCTACTAAATTGTATTCTATTCAACTGAGTCCATAACTTGTATTTTTCTTCAATTAACATATTTAAATATTAGGTTTTTCTCTTCACTCAAAATTCAATGACATTAACATTGAATTTAAAAATCAAAACATTGCATTTCTACAATTTTTACAATTTTAAGGTCTTTTAGGGATAAATGTGTTGTTAATAATAAGTTTAATTAAAATTTTGTAATTTTTTTAATTCTCTCATTTGCTACAATGCAATCTGAAATGATTTATCTACATTTTGGGTACAAACATATCACTTAAGAAAAAGCGAATGCGATGGACCTTAATAAGAAGCTTCCCCACTCCTCTCTAGAGATTTATACTTGACCCAAAATTTAAGCGTGAGATTGCTATTTATAATATTCATCTACTCAAGCATATTCTATTCAAGTGAGTCCATTACTTGTATTTTCCTTCAATTAACATATCCAAATATTATGTTTTTCTCTCCACTCAAAATGCAATGACATTAATATAGAATGTAAAATTCAAAACATTGCATTTCTACACTTTTTAGAAATTTAAAGTCTTCTAGGGATAAAAGCATTGTCAATTATCTGTTGAATTTAAATTTTTTAATTTTTTTAATTGTCTCTTTTGCTACAATGCAATTTGAAATGATTTATCTACTCTTTGGGTACAAACATATCACATAAGAAATAGCAAATGCAAAGGACTCTAATAAGAAACTTCCCCACTCTCCTCTAGCGATTTATGCTTGACCTAACATTATAGCGTGCAATTAGTATTTATAATATTCATCCACTAAAGTGTATTCTATTCAAGCAAGTCCATTACTTGTAGTTTTCTTCAATTAACATGTTCAAATCTTATGTTTTTCTCTCCACTCAAAATGCAATGGTATTAACATTGAATTTAAAAATCAAAACATTGCATTTCTACAATTTTTACAATTTTAAGGTCTTTTAGGGATTAATGCGTTGTTAATAATTAGCTGAATTAAAATTTTGTAATATTTTTAATTCTCTCCTTTGCTACAATGCAATTTGAAATGATTTATCTACTTTTTGGGTACAAATATATCACTTAAGGAAAAGCGAATCCAATGGACTCTAATAAGGAGCTTCCCCACTCCCCTCTAGTGGTTTATGCTTGACCCAAAATTGAAGAGTGGGATTGTTGTTTATAATATTCATCTATTAAAGTGTATTCTATTCAAATGAGTCCATTACTTGTATTTTTCTTCAATAAACATGTTCAAATTTTATGTTTTCCTCTACACTCAAAATGCAATGGCATTAACATTGAATTTAAAAATCAAAACATTGCATTTCTAATATTTTTAATTAGTTGAATTTCAATTTTGTAATTTTCTTAATTGTCTCCTTTGCTACAATGCAATTGGAAATGATTTGTCTACTTTTTCGGTACAACCATATCACTTAAGAAAAGCCAAATGTAATGGACTTTAATAAGAAGCTTCCTTACTCCCCTCTAGAGATTTATACATGACCCAAAATTAAAGCGTGAGATTGTTGTTTATAATATTCATCCACTAAAGTGTATTTTATTCAAATGAGTCTATTACTTGTATTTTTCTTCAATTAACATAATATTATATTTTTCTCTCCATTTAAAATTCAATGGCATTAACAATAAATTTGAAAATCAAAACATTACATTTTTACAATTTTTACAATTTTGAAAGTCTTATAGGGATAAATGCATTGTCAATAATCAGTTCAATTTAAATTTTGTAATTTTTTAATTGTCTTCTTTTCTACAATGCAATTTGAAATGATTTATCTACTTTTTGGGTACAAACATATCACTTAAGAAAAAGAGAATGCAATGCGTTCTAATAAAAAACTTCCCTACTCCCCTCTAGAGATTTATGCTTGACCCAACATTAAAGCGTACAATTGGTATTTATAATATTCATCCACTAAAGTGTATTCTATTCAAGCGAGTCCATTACTTGTATTTTTCTTCAATTAACATATTCAAATATTATGTTTTTCTATCCACTCAAAATGCAATAGCATTAACATTGAATTTAAAAACAAAACATTGCATTTTTACAATTTTTACAATTTTGTACACTTTTAAGGGTAAATATATTGTCAATAATTAGTTGAATTTAAATTTTGTAATTTTTTAAATTGTCTCCTTTGCAACAATGCAATTTGAAATGATTTATCTACTTTTTAGGTACAAACGTATGAATTAAAAAAAAGCGAATGCAATGGACTTTAATAAGAAGTTTCCCCACTCCCCTCTGGAGATTTATACTTGACCCAAGATTGAAGTGTGCAATTGGTATTTATATTAGTCATCCCTTAAAGTGAATTATATTCAAGTGAGTCCATTACTTGTATTTTTCTTCAATTAACATATTCAAATGTTTTGTTTTTCTCTCCACTCAAAATGCAATGGCATTAGGATTGAGTTTAAAAATCAAAACAATGTATTTTTACAATTTTTAAGTCTTCTAGGGATAAATGCATTGTGAATAATCAGTTGAATTTAAATTTTGTAATTTTTTTAGTAGTCTCCTTTGCTACAATGCAATTTGAAATGATTTATTTACTTTTTGGGTAAAAACATGTCACTTAAGAAAAAGTGAATGCAATGGAGTCTAATAAGAACCTTCCCCACTCCCCCCTAGAGATTTATGCTTGACCCAACATTGATGCGTGAGATTGGTATTTGTAATATTCATCCACTAAATTGTATTCTATTCAAGAGAGTCCATTGCTTGCATTTTTCTTCAATTAACATATTCAAATATTAGGTTTTTCTCTCCTCTCAAAATGCAATGGCATTAACATTGAATTTGAAAAAGAAAACATTGCATTTTTACAATTTTTACAATTTTAAAGTTTTATAAGAATAAATGCATTGTCAATAATCAGTTGAATTTAAATTTTGTAATTTTTTTAATTGTCTTCTTTGCTACAATGCAATTTGAAATGATTTATCTTCTTTTTGGGTACAAGCATATCACTTATGAAAAAGCAAATGCAGTGGACTCTCATAAAAAGCTTCCCCACTCCCCTATAGAGGTTTATGCTTGACCCAACATTGAAGCGTGAGATTGGTATTTATAATATTCATCCACTAAAATGTATTATATTCAGGAGAGTCCATTACTTGCACCTTTCTTTAATTAACTTTCAAATATTAGGTTTCTCTCTCCACTCAAAATGCAATGACATTAACATTGAATTTAAAAATGAAAACATTGCATTTTTACAATTTTTACAATTTTAAAGTTTTCTAAGGATAAATGCATTGTCAATAATTAGTTGAATTTAAATTTTGTAATTTTTTTAATTGTTTCTTTTGCTAGAATGCAATTCGAAAAGATTTATCTACTTTTTAGGAACAAACATATCACTTAAGAAAAAGCAAATGCAATGGACTCTAATAAGGAGCTTCCCCACTCTGCTCTTGAGATTTATGCTTGACCCACCATTGAAGCGTGTGATTGGTATTTATATTATCTATCCACTAAAGTGTATTATATTCAGGTGAGTCCATTACTTGCACTTTTCTTCAATTAACATTCAAATATTAGGCTTTTCTCTCCATTCAAAATGCAATGACATTAACATTGAATTTGAAAAACAAAACTTTTCATTTTTACAATTTTTACAATTTTAAAGTCTTCTAGGGTATAAACATATCATTTAAGAAAAAGCGAATGCAGTGGACTCTAATAAGAAGCTTCCCCACTCCCCTCTAGAGATTTAAGCTTGACCTAACATTGAAGCGTGAGTTCGCTATTTATAATATTCATCCACTAAAGTGTATTTTATTCAAGAGATTCCATTACTTGTATTTTTCTTCAATTAACATATTCAAATATTATGTTTTTCTCTCCACTAAAAATGCAATGTCATTAACAATAAATTTAAAAATCAAAATATTGCATTTTTACAATTTTTACAATTTTAAAGTCTTTTAGAGATAAATACATATTCAATAATCAGTTGAATTTAACTTTTGTAATTTTTTAATTGTCTTCTTTCCTACAATGCAATTGGAAATGATTTATCTACTTTTTGGGTACAAACATATCACTTAAGAAAAAGCGAAAGCAATGGGCTCTAATAAGAAGCTTCCCTACTCTCCTCTAGAGATTTATGCTTGACCCAATATTGAAGGGTGAGATTGGTATTTATAATATTCATCCACTAAATTGTATTCTATTCAAGTGAGTCCATTACTTGTATTTTTCTTCAATTAACATACCCAAATATTATGTTTTTCTCTCCACTCGAAATGTAATGGCATTAACATTGAATTTAAAAATCAAAACATTGCATTTCTACAATTTTTACAATTTTATGGTCTTTTAAGGATAAATGCGTTGTTAATAATCAGTTGAACTTAAATTTTTTACTTTTTTTAATTGTCTTCTTTGCTACAATGCAATTTGAAATGATTTATCTACTTTTTGGGTACAAACATATTACCGAAGTAAAAGCAAATGAAATGGACTATAATAAGAAGCTTCCCTACTCCCCTCTAGAGATTTATGCTTAACCCAAAATTGTAGCGTAGAATTGCTATTTATAATATTCATTCACTAAAGTGTATTCTATTGAAGTGAGTCCATTACTTGTATTTTTCTTCACTTAACATATTCAAATATGAGGTTTCTCTCTCGACTCAAAATGCAATGGCATTAACATTGAATTTAAAAATGAAAACATTGCATTTTTACAATTTTGAAGTCTTCTAGGGATAAATGCATTCTCAATAATGATTTGAATTTGAATTTTGTAATTTTTTTAATTGTCTCCTTTGCTACAATACAATTTGAAAAGATTTATCTACTTTTTGGGAACAAACATATCACTTAAGAAAAAGCAAATGCAATGGACTCTAATAAGAAGGTTGCCCACTCTGCTTTTGAGATTTATACTTGACCCAACATTAAACCGTGCAATTGGAGTTTATATTATTCATCCATTAAAGTGTATTATATTCAAGTAAGTCCTTTACTTGTATTTTTCTTCAATTAACATATTCAAATATTATGTTTTTCTCTCCCCTCAAAATGCAATGGCATTGACATAGAATGTAAAAATCAAAACATTGCATTTCTACAATTTTTACAAATTTAAAATCTTTTAGGGATAAATATATTGTCAATAATCAGTTGAATTTAAAATTTGCAATTTTTTTAATTGTCTCTTTTGCTACAATGCAATTTGAAACAATTTATCTACTTTGTGGGTACAAACATATTACCTAAGTAAAAGCAAATGCAATGGACTATAATAAGAAGCTTCCGCACTCCCCTCTAGAGATTTATGCTTGACCCAAAATTGAAGCGTGGGATTGCTATTTATAATATTCATCCATTAAAGTGTATTCTATTCAAATGAGTCAATTACTTGTATTTTTCTTCAATTAACATATCCAAATATTATGTTTTTCCCTCCACTCAAAATGTAATGGCATTAACATTGAATTTAAAAGTCAAAACATTGCATTTTTACAATTTTAAAGTCTTTTAGGGATAAATGCAATGTCAATAATTTGTTGAATTTAAATTTTGTAATTCTTTTAATTGTCTCCTTTGCTACAATGCAATTTGAGATGATTTATCTAATTTTTGGGTACAAACATATTACCTAAGTAAAAGCCAATGAAATGGACTATAATAGGAAGCTTCCTTACTCCCCTCTAGAGATTTATTCTTGACCCAAAATTGAAGCGTGGGATTGCTATTTATAATATTCATCCACTAAAGTGTATTTATTTCAAATGAGTCTATTACTTGTATTTTTCTTCATTTAACATATTCAAATATTATGTTTTTCTCCCTACTCAAAATGCAATGGCATTAACAATCTATTTAAATATCAAAATACTACATTTTTACATTTTTTACAATTTTAAAGTTTTCTAAGGTTAAATGCATTGTCAATAATCTGTTGAATTTAAATGTTGGAATTTTTTTAGTTGTCTCCTTTGCTACAATGCAATTTGAAATGATTTATCTACTTTTTGGGAACAAACATATCACTTGACAAAAATCAAAGGCAATGGACTCTAATAAGAAGCATCCTCACTCTCGTTTAAAGGTTTATTCTTGACCCAACATTGAACCGTGAGATTGGTATTTATAATATTCATCAACTAAAGTGTCTTATATTCAAAAGAGTACATTACTTGTATTTTTCTTCAATTAACATATTCAAATATTATGTTTTTTCTCTCCACTCAAAATGCAATGGCATTAACATAGAATGTAAAAATCAAAACATTGCATTTCTACCATTTTTACAAATTTAAAGTCTTCTAGGGATATATGCATTGTCAATAATCAGTTGAATATAAATTTTTTAATTTTTTTAATTGTCTCCTTTGCTACAATGCAATTTGAAATGATTTATCTACTTTTTGGGTACAAACTTATCACTTAAGAAAAAGCAAATGCAATGGACTCTAATAAGAAGTTTCCTCACTCCCCTCTAAAGGTTTATGCTTGGCCTAACATTCAAGCATGAGATTGGTATTTATAATATTCATCCACTAAAGTGTATTCTACTCAAATGAGTTCATTACTTGTATTTTTCTTTAATTAACATAACCAAATATTATGTTTTTCTCTCCACTCAAAATGCAATGACATTAACATTGAATTTAAAAGTCAAAACATTACATTGTTACAATTTTAAAGTCTTTTAGGGATAAATGCAATGTCAATAATCTGTTGAATTTAAATTTTGTAATGTTTTTAATTGTCTCCTTTGCTACAATGCAATTTGAAATGATTTATCTAATTTTTGGGTACAAACATATTACCTAAGTAAAAGCCAATGAAATGGATTATAATAGGAAGCTTCCCTACTCCCCTCTAGAGATATATGCCTGACCCAAAATTGAAGCGTGAGATTGCTATTTATAATATTCATCCGCTAAAGTGTATTCATTTCAAGTGAGTCTATTACTTATATTTTTCTTCACTTAACATATTCAAATATTGTGTTTTTCTCTCTGCTCAAAATGCAATAGCATTAAGGATCTCTTTAAATATCAAAATACTGCATTTTTACAATTTTTTTCAATTTTAAAGTTTTCTGGGGTTAAATGCATTGTCAATAATCAGTTGAATTTAAATGTTGGAATTTTTTTAGTTGTCTGCTTTGCTACAATACAATTTGAAATGATTTATCTACTTTTTGGGAACAAACATATCACTTAAGAAACGCAATGGACTCTAATAAGAAGCTTCCTCACTCCCTTCTAGAGGTTTATACTTGACCCAACATTAAAGCGTGAGATTGGTATTTAAAATATTCATCCTCTAAAGTGTATTCTATTCAAGTAAGTCCATTACTTGTATTTTTCTTCAATTAACATTTCCGAAAATTATATTTTTCTCTCCACACATAATGCAATGGTATTAACATTGAATTTAAAAATCAAAACATTGCATTTTCAAAATTTTTATAGTTTTAAAATCTTCTAAGGATAAATGCATTGTTAATAATCTGTTGAATTTAAATTTTGTAATTTTTTTAATTGTCACCTTTGCTACAATGCTATTTGAAATGATTTATCTACTTTATGGGTACAAACATATCACTTGAGAAAAAGTGAATGCAATGGACTCTAATAAAAAGCTACCCCACTCCCCTCTAGAGTTTTATGCTTGACCCAAAATTGAAGCGTGGGATTGTTATTTGTAATATTCATATACTAAAATCAAAACATTGCATTTTTAAAATTTTAAAGTCTTCTAGGAATAAATACATTGTAAATAATTAGTTGAATTAGAATTTTGTAATTTTTTTAATTGTCTCCCTTGCTACAATCCAATTTGAAAAGATTTCTCTAGTTTTTGGGTACAAACACATCACTTAAGAAAAAGCAAAAGCAATGGACTCTAATAAGAAGCTTCCCCACTCCCCTTTAGAGATTTATGCTTGACCCAACATTTAAGCGTGTGATTGATATTTATAATATTCATACACCAAAGTGTATTATATTCAAGTGTGTCCATTACTTGTATTTTTCTTTAATTAACATATTCAAATATTATGTTTTTCCCTCCACTCAAAATGCAATGGCATTAACATTGAATTTAAAAATCAAAACATTGCATTTTTAAAATTTTAAAGTTTTTTTTGGAATAAATGCATTGTAAATAATCAGTTGAATTTGAATTTTGTAATTTTTTTAATTGTCTCCTTTGCTACAATGTAATTTGAAAAGATTTCTCCACTTTTTGGATACAAACACATCACTTAAGAAAAAGCTAACGCAATAGACTCTAATAAGAAGTCTTCCCACTCCCCTTTAGAGATTTATGCTTTACCCAACATTGAGGCGTGAGATTGGTATTTATAATATTCATCCATTAAACTCTATCCTATTCAAATGAGTCCATTACTTGTATTTTTCATTAATTAACATATTCAAATATTCTGTTTTTCCCTCCACTCAAAATGCAATGGCATTAACATTGAATTTAAAAATCAAAACATTGCATTTTTACACTTTTAAAGTCTTCTATGGATAAATGGATTATCAATAATCAGTTGAATTTTCTTTTACTATAAAGCAATTTGAAATGATTTCTCTAATTTTTTGGTACAAACATATCGCTTAGGAAAAAGCGAATGCAATGGACTCTAATTAGAAGCTTCCTCACTCCCTTCTAGAGGTTTATGCTTGACCGAAAATTGAAGCGTGAAATTGGTATTTATAATATTCATCTAATAAAGTGTATTTTATTCGAGTGAGTCCATTACTTGAATTTTTCTTCAATTAACATATCCAAATATTATGTTTTTTTCTCCACTCAAAATGCAATGACATTGACATTGAATTCAAAAATCAAAACATTGCATTTTTACAATATTTACAATTTTAAAGTCTTCTGGGGATAAATGCAATGTCAATAATCAGTTGAATTTAAATTTTATAATTTTTTTAATTGTTGCCTTGACTACAATGCAATCTGAAATGATTTATCTTCTTTTTGGGTACAAACATATCGCTTAAGAAAAAATGAATACAATGGACTCTAATAAGAAACTTCCCCACTCCCCTCTAGAGATTTATACTTGACCTAACATTTAAGCGTGCTATTGGTATTTCTAACTATTGGTATTTCTAAGATTCATACACTAAAGTGTATTATATTCAGGTGAGTCCACAACTTGTATTTTTCTCCAATTAACATATTCAAATATTATGTTTTTCTCTCCACTCAAAATGCAATGGCATTAACATTGAGTTTAAAAATCACAACATTCATTTTTAAGATTTTTAGGGCTTATAGGGATAAATGCATAGTTAATAACCAGTTCAATTTAAATTTTATACTTTTTTTAATTGTCTTCTTTGCTACAATGCAATTTGAAATGATTTATCTACTTTTTGGGCACAAGCATATGACTTAAGAAAAAGTGAATGTAATCGACTCTAATAAGAAGCTTCCCCACTCCCCTCTAGAGATTTATGCATGACCCAACATTAAAGCGTGAGATTAGTATTTATAATATTAATCCAATAAAGTGTATTATATTCAAGTGAGTCCACAACTTGTATTTCTCTTCAATTAACATATTCAAATATTAGGTTTTTCATTCCACTCAGAATGCAATGACATTAACATTGAATTTAAAAATCACAACATTTCATTTTTAAGATTTTTAGGACTTCTAGGGATAAATGCATAGTTAATAACCAGTTGAATTTAAATTTTGTAATTTTTTTAATTGTCTTCTTTGCTACAATGCAATTTGAAATGATTTATCTACTTTTTGGGCACAAGCATATGACTTAAGAAAAAGTGAATGCAATGGACTCTAATAAGAAGCTTCCCCACTCCCTTCTAGAGATTTATGCATGACCCAACATTGAAGCGTGAGATTAGTATTTATAATATTAATCCAATAAAGTGTATTATATTCAGGTGAGTCCACAACTTGTATTTTTCTTCAATTAACATATTCAAATATTAGGTTTTTCATTCCACTCAAAATGCAATGGCATTAACATTGAAGTTAAAAATCAAAACATTGCATTTTCACAATTTTAAAGTCTTCTAGGGATAAATGCATTGTCAATAATCAGTTGAATTTAAATATTGTAATTTTTTTAATTGCCTTCTTTACTACAATGCAATTTGAAATGATTTATCTAGTTTTTGGGTACAAACATATCACTTAAGAAAAAGCAAATGCAATGGACTCTAATAAAAAGCTTCCCCACTCTACTCTAGAGATCTATACTTGACCCAACATTGAAGCGTGAGATTGGTATTTATAATATTCATCCACTAAAGTGTATTATATTCAAGTGAGTCCATTACTTGTATTTTTCTTCATTTAACAAATGCAAATATTATGTTTTTCTCTCCACTCAAAATGCAGTGGCATTAAGATTGAATTTAAAAATGAAAACATTGCATTTTTACAATTTTTACGTCTTCTAGGTATGAATGCATCGTCAATAATCAGTAGAATTCAAATTTTGTAATTTTTTTAATTGTCTCCTTTGCGACAATGCAATTTGAAATGATTTATCTACTTTTTGGGTACAAACATATCATTAAAGAAAATGTGAATGCAATGGATTCTAATAAGAAGCTTCCCTACTCCCCTCTGGAGATTTTTGCTTGTCCCAACTTTGAAGCGTGAGATTGGTATTTATAATATTCATCCACTAAATTGTATTCTATTCTAAGGAGTCCATTACTCATATTTTTCTTCAATTAACATATTCAAATATTATGTTTTTCTCTCCACTCAAAATGCAATGACATTAACATTGAATTTAAAAATTAAAACATTGCATTTTTAAAATTTGTACATCTTCTAGGTATAAATGCATTGTCAATAATAAGTTGAATTTAAATTTTGTAATTTTTTTAATTGTCTCTTTTGCTACAATGCAATTTGAAATTATTTATCTACATTTTGGGTACAAACATATCACAGAAGAAAATGCAAATGCAATGGACTCTAATAAGAAGCTTCCCACCACCCTCTGGAGATTTATTCTTCTCCCAACATTGAAGCGTGCGATTGGTATTTATAATATTTATCAACTAAATTGTATTCTATTCAAGTGAGTCCATTACTTGTATTTTTCTTCAATTAATAGATTCAAATATTAGGTTTTTCTCTCCACTTAAAATGCAATGGCATTAACATTGAATTTAAAAATCAAAACATTGCATTTTTACAATTTTTACAATTTTAAAGTCTTATAGGGATAAATGAATTGTCTATAATGAGTTGAATTTAAATTTTTTTAATTTTTTTAGTTGACTTCTTTGCTACAATGCAATTTGAAATGATTTATCTACTTTTTGGGTACAAGCATATCACTTAAGGAAAAGGGAATACAATGGACTCTAATCAGAAGCTTCCCTACTCGTCTTTAGATATTTATGTTTGACTCAACATTGAAGCGTGCAATTGGTATTTATAATATTCATCCACTAAAGTGTATTTTATTCAAGTGAGTCCATTACTTGTATTTTTCTTCATTTAACAAATGCAAATATTAGGTTTTTCATTCCACTCAAAATGCAAAGGCATTAACATGGAATTTAAAAATCAAAACATTGCATTTTTACAATTTTAAAGTCTTCTAAGGATAAATGCATTGTCAATAATCAATCAAATTTAAATATTGTAATTTTTTTAATTGCCTTCTTTACTACAATGCAATTTGAAATGATTTATCTAGTTTTTGGGTACAAACATAGCACTTAAGAAAAAACAAATGCAATGGACTCTAATAAGAAGTTTCCCTATTCCGCTCTAGAGATTTATGTTTGACCCAACATTGAAGCGTGAGATTGAAATTTATAATATTTATCTAATAAAGTGTATTATATTCAGGTGAGTCCACAACTTGTATTTTTCTTCAATTAACATATTTAAATATTTGGTTTTTCATTCCACTCAAAATGCAATGGCATTAACATTGAATTTAAAAATCAAAACATTGCATTTTTACACTTTTAAAGTCTTCTAGGGATAAATGCATTGTCAATAATCAATCGAATTTAAATATTGTAATTTTTTTAATTGCCTTCTTTACTACAATGCAATTTGAAATGATTTATCTAGTTTTTGGGTACAAACATATCACTTCAGAAAAAACGAATGCAATGGACTCTAATAAGAAACTTCCCCACTCCATCTAGAGATTTATGCTTGCCCCAACATTGAAGCATCCAATTGGTATTTATAATATTCATCCACTAAAGTCTATTCTATTCAAATGAGTCTGTTATTTGTATTTTTCTTCAATTAACATATTCAATTTTTTTTCTCTCCACTAAAAATGCAATGGCACTAACATTGAATTTAAAAATCAAAACATTACTTTTTTATAATGTTTACAATTTTAAAGTCTTTTAGGGATAAATGCATTGTCATTAATCAGTTGAATTTAAATTTGTAATTTTTTTAATTATCTAATTTGTTCCCATGCAATTTGAAATGATTGATTTACTTTTTAGTACAAAGATATCACTTAGGAAAAAGTGAATACAATGGACTTTAAAAAAAAGCTTCACCAATCCCCTCTAGAGACTTATACATGACCCAACATTGAAGCGTGTGATTGTTATTTATATTATTCATCTATTAAAATGTATTATATTCAGGTGAGTCCATTACTTGTATTTTTTTTCAATTAACATATTGAAATATTATGTTTTTCTCCCCACTCAAAATGCAATGGCATTAACATTGAATTTAAAAATCAAAACATTGCATTTTTACAATTTTAAAGACTCCTCGGGATAATTGCATTGTCAGTAATTAGTTGAATTTAAATTTTGTAATTTTTTTAATTGTCTCCTTTGCTACAATGCAATTTGAAATGATTTATCTACTTTTTGGGTACAAACATAACACTTAAGAAAAAGCGAATGCAATGGACCCTAATAAGAAGCTTCCTCACTCCCCCCTTGAAATTTATGCTTGATCCAATATTGAATCGTGAGATTGGTATTTATAATATTCATCCACTAAAGTGTATTCCATTCAAGTGTATTCAAATATTATGTTTTTGTCTCCACTCAAAATGCAATTGCATTAAGATTGAATTTAAAAATCAAACCATTGCATTTCTATAATTTTAAAGTCTTCTAGGGATAAATGCATCCTCAAGAATCAGTTGAATTTAAATTTTGTAATATTTTTAATTGTCTTATTTGCTACAATGCAAATTCAAATGATTTATCTACTTTATGGGTATGAACATAACGCTTAATAAAAAGTGAATGCAATGCACTCCAATAAAAGGCTTCCCCACTCCCCCCTAGAGATTTATGCTTGAGCCAACATTGAAGTGTGAGATTGGTATTTAGAATATTCATCCACTAAATTGCATTATATTCAAGTGAGTCCATTACTTGTATTTTTCTTCAATTAACATATTCAAATATTAGGTTTTTCCCTCCGCTGAAAATGCAATGACATTAACATTGAATTTAAAAATCAAAAATTGCATTTCTATAATTTTAAAATCTTCTAGGGATAATTGCGTTGTCAATAATCAGTTGAATTTGAAATTTTGTA
>JAHLGP010016388.1:164996-189987 GCA_020141445.1 Bruguiera sexangula
TTTAATTTAAATTTTGTAATTTTTTTAATTTTCTTCTTTGCTATAATGCAATTTGAAATGATTTATCTACTTTTTGGGTACAAAGATATCGCTTAAGAAAAAGCAAGTGCAATGGGTTTGAATAAGAAGCTTCCCCACTCTCTTTTAGAGATTTATGCTTAAGCCAACATTGAAGCATGACATTGGTATTTTTAATATTCATCGATTAAATTGTATTTTATTCAAGTGAGTCCATTACTTGTCTTTTTCTTCAATTAACATATTCAAATATTCTATTTTTCTCTCCCCTCAAAATGCAATGGCATTAACATTGAATTTAAAAATCAAAACATTGCATTTTTAAAATTTTAAAGTCTTCTAGGAATAAATGCATTGTAAATAATTAGTTGAATTTGAATTTTGTAATTTTTTCAATTGTCTCCTTTGCTACAATGCAATTTGAAAGTATTTCTCTACATTTTGGATACAAATACATCACTTAAGAAAAAGCTAATGCAATGGATTCTAATAAGAAGTCTCCCCACTCCCCTTTAAAGATTTATGCTTGACGCAACATTGAAGCGTGAGATTGGTATTTATAATATTCATCCACTAAACTGTATTCCATTCAAGTGTGTCCATTACTTGTATGTTTCTTCAATTAACATATTCAAATATTATGTTTTTCTCTCCCTTCAAAATGTAATGGCATTCACATTGAATTTAAAAATCAAAACATTGTATTTTTGCAATTTTAAGGACTTCTAGGGAGAAATGCATTGTCAATAATCAATTGAATTGGAAATTTTGTAATTTTTTTAATTGTCTTCTTTGCTACAATGCAATTTAAAAAGATTTATCAACTTTTTGGGTACAAAGATATCACTTAACAAAAAGTGAATGTAATGGGCTCTAACTAAAAGCTTCCCAAATCTCCTCTAGAGATTTATGCTTGACCCAACATTCAAGCGTGAGATTGGCATTTAGAATATTCATCCACTAAATTATATTATATTTACCTGAGTCCTTTACTTGTGTTTTTCTTCAATCAACATATTCAAAAATTATGTTTTTCTCTCCACTCAAAATGCAATGACATTAACATGAAATTTAAAAATCAAAACATTGCATTTGTAGAATTTTTACAATTTTCAAGTTTTTTAGAGATAAATGCATTGTTAATAATTAGTTGAATTTAAATTTTGTAATTTTTTTCATTCTCTCCTTTGCTACAATCCAATTTGAAATGATTTATTTACTTTTCGGGTACAAACATATCACTTAAGAAAAAGTGAATGCAATGGACTCTAATAAGAAGCTTCCCCACTCCCCTCTAGAGATTTATGCTTAACCCCAAAATGAAGCGTGAGATTGATATTTATAATATTCATCCACTAAATTGTATTCTATTCAAGTGAGTCCATTACTTGTATTTTCCTTCAATTAACATATTCAAATTTTATGTTTTTCTCTCCACTCAAAAAACAATGGCATTAACATTGAATTTAAAAATTGAAACATTGCATTTTTTACAATTTCAAACCCCTCGAAGGATTAATGCATTGTCAATAATCAGTTGAATTTAAATTTTTTAACTTTTTAATTGTCTCCTTTGCTACAATGCAATTTGAAATCATTTATTTACTTTTTGAGCACAGACATATCACTTATGAAAAAGTGAATGCAATAGACTCTAATAAAAAGCTTCCCCACTCCCCTCTAGAGATTTATACATGACCCAACATTGAAGCGTGAGATTGGTATTTATAATATTCATCCACTAAATTGTATTCTATTCAAATGAGTCCCTAACTTGTATTTTTCTTCAATTAACATATTCAAATATTAGGTTTTTCTCTCCACTCAAAATGCAATGACATTAACATCAAATTAAAAAATGAAAACATTTTATTTTAACAATTTTAAAGACCTCTAGGGATAAATGCATTATCACTAATTAGTTGAATTCAAATTTTGTAACTTTTTTAATTGTCTCTTTTGCTACAATGCAATTTGAAACGATTTATCTACTTTTTGGGTACAAACATATCACTTAAGAAAAAACGAATGTAATGGACTCTAATAAGAAGCTTCCCCACTCTCTTCTAGAGATTTATTCTTGACCCAGCAATGAAGCATGAGATTGGTATTTATAATATTCATCCACTAAATTGTATTCTATTCAAGTGAGTCCTTTTCTTGTATTTTTCATAAACTAACATATTCAAATATTATGTTTTTATCTCCACTCAAAATGCTATGGCATTAACATTGAATTTAAAAATCAAGACATTACATTTTTACAAGTTTACAATTTTAAACACTTCGAGGGATTAATGCATTGTCAATAATCCATTGAATTTAAATTTTGTAATTTTTTTAATTGTCTCCTTTGCTACAATGCAATTTGAAATGATTTACCTACTTTTTAGGTACAAACATATCAGTTAACAAAAAGCGAATGCAATGGACTCTCAAAAGAAGCTTCCTTACTCCCCTCTAGAGATTTATACTTAACCCAACATTAAAGTGTGAGATTGGTATTTCTAATATTTATCCACTAAATTGTATTCTATTCAAGTAAGTCCATTACTTGTATTTTACTTCAATTAACATATTCAAATATTAGGTTTTTCTCTCCACTTAAAGTGCAGTGACATCAACATTGAATTAAAAAATGAAAACATTCTATTTTAACAATTTTAAAGACCTCTAGGGATTTTGTAACAATTCTAATTAGTTGAATTTCAATTTTTTAATTTTTTGAATTGTCTCCTTTGCTACAATGCAGTTTCAAATTATTTATTTACTTTTCGGGTACAACATATCACTTACGAAAGAGCGAATGCAATGGATTCCAATAAGAAGCTTCTCCACTCTCCTTTAAAGATTTATGTCCGACTTAACATTGAAGCATGAGATTAGTATTTATAATATTAATCCACTAAAGTGTATTCTATTCAAGTGAGTCCCTGACTTGTATTTTTCTTCAAATTAAAAAATGAAAACATTTTATTTTAACAATTTTAAAGACCTTTAGGGATAAATGCATTGTCACTAATTAGTTGAATTTAAATTTTGTAATTTTTTCATTGTCTCCTTTGCTACAATGGAATTTGAAATTATTTATTTACTTTTTAGGTACAAACATATCACTTACGAAAAAGCGAATGGAATGGACTCTAATAAGAAGCTTCTGCACTCTCCTCTAGAGATTTATTCCCGACTTAACATTAAAGCGTGAGATTAGTATTTATAATATTCATCCACTAAAGTGTATTATATTCAAGTGAGTCCCTCACTTGTATTTTTCTTCAACTAGCATATTCAAATATTATGTTTTTATTTCTACTTAAAATGCAATGGCATTAACTTTCAATTTTAAAATCAAGACATTGCATTTTTACAAGTTTTACAATTTTAAACTCTTCAAAGGATTAATGCATTGTCAATAATCAGTTGAATTTCAATTTTACAATTTTTTTAATTGTCTCCTTTGCTATAATGCAATTTGAAATGATTTATCTACTTTTTGGTTACAAGCATATCACTTAAGAATAAACAAATGCAATGGACTCTAATAAGAAGCTTCCTCACTCCCCTCTAGAGATTTATACTTAACCCAACATTGAAGCATGAGATTGGTATTTATAATATTTATCCACTAAATTGTATTTTATTCAAGTGAGTCCATTACTTGTATTTTTCTTCAATTAACATATTCAAATATTAGGTTTTTCTCTCCACTAAAAAAGCAATGGCGTAAACATTGAATTTAAAAATCAAAATATTTCATTTTTGCAATTTTTACAATTTTAAAGTCTTCTAGGGATAAAAGCATTGTCAATAATCAATTGAATTTAAATTTTGTAATTTTTTTAATTGTTTGCTTTGCTACATTGCAATTTGAAATGATTTATTTACTTGTCGGGTACAAACATATCACTTAAGAAAAAGTGAATGCAATGCACTCTAATAAGAAGCTTCCCCACTCCCCTCTTGATATTTATGCTTGACCCAACTATAAAGCGTGAGATTGAAATTTATAATATTCATCCATTAAATTGTATTATATTCAAGTGAGTCCATTACTTGTATTTTTCTTCAACTAACATATTCAAATATTATGTTTTTATCTCCACTAAAAACGCAATGGCATTAACATTGAATTTAAAAATCAAGACATTGCATTTTTACAATTTTTACAATTTTAAACTCTTCAAGGGATTAATGCATTGTCAATAATCAGTTGAATTTAAATTTTGTAATTTTTTTAATTGTCTCCTTTGCTACAATGCAATTTGAAATGATTTATCTACTTTTTAGGTACAAACATATCAGTTAAGGAAAAGCGAATACAAAGGGCTCTAATAAGAAACTTCCCCACTCCCCTCTAGAGATTTATACTTGACCCAACATTGAAGCGTGAGATTGGTATTTATAATATTTATCCACTAAATTGTATTCTATTCAAGTGAGTCCATTACTTGTATTTTTCTTCAATTAACATATTGAAATATTAGGTTTTTCTCTCCACTCAAAATGAAATGACATTAATTTTGAATTTAAAAATCAAAGCATTATATTTTTACAATCTTGAAGACCACTAGGATAAATGCATTGTCATTAATTAGTTGAATTTAAATTTTGTTATTTTTTTAATTGTCTCCTTTGTTACAATGCAATTTGAAATAATTTATTTACTTTTCGGGTACAAACATATCACTTTAGAAAAGGCGAATGCAATGGACTCTAATAAGAAACTTCCCCACTCCCCTCTTGATATTTATGATTAACCTAGCAATGAAGCCTGAGATTGGTATTTATAATATTCATCCACTAAATTGTATTCTATTCAAGTGAGTCTATTACTTGGATTTTATTTAAATTAACATTTTCAAATACTAGGTTTTTCTCTCCCCTCAAAATGCAATGACATTAACATTGAATTTAAAAATCAAAACAATGCATTTTTACAATTTTAAGGATTTTTGGAGATAAATGCATTGTTAATAATCAGTTGAATTTACATTTTGTAATTTTTTTAATTGTTTGCCTTGCTACAAGGCAATTTGAAATGATTTATTTACTTTTCGGGTATAAACATATCGTTTAAGAAAAGCGAATGCAATGGACTCTAATAAGAAGCTTCCCCATACCCCTCTAGTGATTTATACTTGACCTAACATTGAAGGGTGACATTGGTATTTATAATATTCATTCATTAAATTGTATTCTATTCCAGTGAGTCCATTGCTTGTATTTTTGTTAAATAAACATATTCAAAGATTAGGTTTTTCTCTCCACAAAAAATGGAATGGCATTAACATTGAATTTAAAATTCAAAACATTGCATTTTTACAATTTTCAAGACTTCTAAGGATAAATGCATTGTCACTAATCAGTTGAATTTAAATTTTGTAATTTTTAAAATTTTCTCCATTGCTACAATGCAATTTGAAATGATTTATTTACTTTTCGGGTACATAAAAATCACTGAAGAAAAAGCGAATGCAATGGGCTCTAATAAGAAGCTTCCCCACACTCCTTTAGAGATTTATGGTTGGCCCAACATTGAAGCGTGATATTGGTATTTATAATATTCATCAACAAAATCGTATTCTATTGAAGTGAGTCCCTTACTTGTATTCTTGTTCAATTAACATATTCAAATATTACGTTTTTCTCTCAATTCAAAATGCAGTGGCTTTAACATTGAATTTAAAAATCAAAACATTCCATTTTGCAATTTTAAAGACCTCTAGGGATAAATGCTTTGTCAATAATCAGTTGAATTTATATTTTGTAATTTGTTGAATTGTCTCCTTTACTACAATGCAATTTGAAATGATTTATTTACTTTTTGGGTACGAACATATCACTTAAGAAAGAGCGAATGCAATGGACACTAATAAGAAGCTTCCCCACACCCCTCTAGAGATTTATGGTTGGCCCAACATTGAAGCGTAAGATTGGTATTTATAATATTCATCAACTAAATTGTATTCTATTCAAGTGAGTCCATTACTTGGATTTTTCTTCAATTAAAATATTCAAATATTAAGTTTTTCTCTCCCCTCAAAATGCAATGGCATTAACATTGAATGTAAAAATCAAAGCATTGTATGTTTACAATTTTATAGACTTCTATGGACAAATGCATTGTTACTAATCAGTTGAATTTAAATTTTGTAATTTTTTTAATTGTCTCATTTACTACAATACATTTTGAAATGATTTATTTACTTTTCGGGTACAAAAAAATCACATAAGAAAAAGCGAATGCAATGGGCTTTAATGAGAAGCTTCCCCACACCCCTCTAGTGATTTATGCTTGACCCAACATTGAAGCGTGACATTGGTATTTATAATATTCATGCATTAAATTGTATTCTATTCAAGTGAGTCTATTACTTGTATTTTTCTTCAATTAACATATTCAAAGATTATGTTTTTCTCTCCACAAAAAATGGAATGGCATTAACATTGAGTTCAAAGTTCAAAACATTGCACTTTTACAACTTTCTAGGCTTCTAGGGATAAATGCATTGTCACTAATTAGTTGAATGTAAATTTTGTAATTTTTTTAATTGTCTCCCTTGTTACAATGCAATTCCTTTGCAACTATGCAATTTGAAATGATATATTTACTTTTCGGGTAGAAAAAAATCAGTTAAGAAAAAGCGAATGCAATGCAATGGGCTCTAATAAGAAACTTCCCCACACCCCTCTAAAGATTTATGGTTGACCCAACATTGAAGCGTGAGATTGGTATTTATAATATTCATCAACTAAATTGTATTCTATTCAAGTGTGTCCATTACTTGGATTTTTCTTCAATTAACATATTCAAATATTAGGTTTTTCTCTCCACGCAAAATGCAATGGCATTAACATTGAATTTAAAAATCAAAACATTGTATGTTTACAATTTTAAAGACTTCTAGAGATAAAAGCATTGTCACTAATAAGTTGAATTTAAAATTTGTAATTTTCTTAATTGTCTCCTTTGCTGCAATGCATTTTGAAATGATTTATTTACTTTTTGGGTACAAAAAAAATCACTTAACAAAAAGCAAATGCAATGGGCTCTAATGAGAAGCTTCCCCACTACCCTCTAGTGAATTATGCTTGACCCTACATTGAAGCGTGACATTGGTATTTATAATATTCATGCATTAAATTGTATTTTATTCAAGTGAGTCCATTACTTGTGAAGTTCCCAACTTCACCTTAGGATCTACTAGTTTGTGATACTAAGAGGGGGAGGTGAATCAGTATCACCACAATTTGCAATTCGCAAGAAAGTGAACAACTTCAATCTCTTCTTAAAAGCGAACTCTTTCTCAGATTCAACTAAGGTAGATCTATTGCTACCTACTAATCACAATAGTCCCCAAAGTCACCTTTCAGACACCTTGCCTAATAGACAATTCGGATGTTTTTGCTTAGGTCTTTGTTAGGTTATGGATTGGCTGATACTTTAGCTGCGTTCACAACTCAATTCAAAATACAGAACGTAAAGCAAATTAAGGACACACGAGATTTACGTGGTTCCATCAACGTGACGTACATCCACGGTGGTAGGGACTCTCCCTTACCGAGACTATCCACTATACTTGAGAATTCCAGTTACAATGGATGTCTTAATCTTCTGCTCCTTTCACTATTGCAATTACTAAGCAAGTACAATATAAAGAGTGTCACTTACTATGTCTACCCTTCTTCTAGCTTGTCTTGCCTATGTTGAATTGAAAGGCTGCTCAACTGCCGCTTAGAAGTTCACCGCAACGCTCTCTAACCTCTCTTGAAGAAATCTAGAAATACGTTGAGTTCTTTCTGATGCTTTGCCGAATTCCTTCTCTAGGTTGTTTCACACAACTCCTGCTTTCACTGTCTCAGGGTTTCACAGCTTGCACTCAAGCTTCTGGTCTGCCGTTTCACGTCTCACGGCCTGCCCCACGCTTCTGATCAGTCACACCGTTGCACGTTCTGGTCTCACGCTTCTGGTCTGCTGTTTCATGTCTCTTAGCCTGCCTCACGCTACTGGTTTTTCTGGTTCATGTCTCTCGGCCTGCCTCATGCTTCTAGTCTGCTGTCTTCTCTTCCGGGTGGTCTCACAGACACCAGGTCTGCTGTCTTCTCTTCCGGGTGGTCTCACGGACACCAGGTCTGCTGTCTTCTCTTCCGGGTGGTCTCACGGATACCAGGTCTGCTGTCTCCTCTTCCGGGTGGTCTGTTTCTTATTTCTCCTCTTGCTGGTTGTGCGTTTCTGGTTTGCTTGCAGGAGGCATTTCTGGTTTGCTTGCAGGAGGTCGCACATTCTGGTTTGCTCTCCTGGTGGTGACATTTCTGGTTTGCTCTCCCAGTGGTGTCGTTTCTGATCTCTTGCTGTTCTGCTCTCTCTTCCTTTTTGGCCGGTTGTTGTAGGGTTGCTGTTTTTTCAATTGTGTTGCCCCTCTGCCCTAGTTTTGTCTTCCAAGGCCTTTATATACTCTCTTCCATGAAACCCTAATAGGGCTTACATGGCGGATTTACTTTCTTGCTCTTCCATGTGACTTTACTCTCTTGCACACTTAACCCTAGTTGACAACAATTACAACCCATACAAGGCTGTGGGAACAACAATCTCCCCCTTTGTAATTGTTGGCAACATTCATAACAAAAGTCATTATGCAGCAGTCTTTCATAATCTTCTTAGAGTAATAATCCAGAAGTAGATGGATTACAACTCCCCCTAAATATGCACTCCCCCTTCCTTAACAGCTCCCCCTACACTATTGCTTCTCTCCCCCTTTACCAACCAATTACAAATTTGAAAAACCTGCAAAGTAGAGATGGAGGATTCACCTGAACTTCAGGCTTGAGGAGGCATTTGCACAGATAGACTCATTCTGTGCTTTTCAAACAACTCTGTGGACAAAGGTTTAGTTAGAATATCTGAGATTTGATCTTTAGTACCGACATACTCCAACTGAATTGTGCCCTCTTCCACTTGATCCTTGATAAAGTGATACCGGATGTCAATATGCTTGCTCCTTGAATGTTGAACTGGATTCTTGCTAAGATCAATTGGACTTTGATTATCACAAAGTACAGTCACTGGTAACTTCACTTCAACACCCAAATCGGCCAATTGTCTTTGCATCCATATCACCTGAGTACATGCTGCACAAGCAGCCATATACTCAGCCTCTGCTGTGCCCAAAGCAACACTATTTTGCTTTCTACTTAGCCATGCAACACACTTTGAACCCAAGTAGAAGCTGCAGCCACTGGTTGATTTTCTATCATCTGTGCTTCTTGCCTAGTCTGCATCAGTGTATGCTCGTAGTTTTACAGAATCCATGGCAGGATACCACAAGCCCATTTCCAGTGTCCCCTTGAGGTATCTTAGGATTCTTTTCACTGCCAACACATGAGATTCCTTAGGATCAGCTTGGAATCTGCTGGCGATGCACATAGCAGGCTGTAAGGTACAGAAGGCTTCCTATCATCTTCCTGATCTTTTGTTAACTTGCAACCCACTGTCATAGGGGTACTGACAGGTCTGCTATCCTCCATGCCAAACATTTTTAGCATCTCTTTGGCATATTTTGCCTGAGAAATAAAAATACCTTCTTCACATTGTTTTATTTGTAATCCAAGAAAGTAAGTCATTTCTCCAATCAATGACATCTCAAATTCCTCACTCATCTTTTGTGCAAATTCTTGGCATAGCTCAGAGTGATCCCCTCCAAAGATGATGTCATCTACATATACTATGGTTATCAGTTGGCCTTTCTCTGAGTTGAACACATATAGGTTATTATCAACTGTTCCTCTTCTGAAGTTCAACCTTCTCAAATACACGTTCAGCCTGCTATACCATGCTCTTGGGGCTTGTTTAAGGCCATACAAGGCTTTCTTCAGCTTGCACACGTGTGTCTCATCCTCACTGATTTGTACTCTATCGGGTTGTTTAATATACACTTCTTCTTTTAGGAGCCCATTCAGAAAGGCTGATTTCACATCCATCTAGTAAACTTTATACCTCTTATGTGCTGCCAAAGCTAAGAACATTCTGATAGTTTCCAACCTTGCTACTGGTGCAAAAGTTTCATCAACATCTACTCCTTCTATTTGAGTGTAGCCTTTGCAAACCAGCCTAGCCTTGTTCCTCACCACCTTGCCATCCTCATTGTGTTTATTTTTAAACACCCATTTTGTTCCTATGACATTTTTGTTAGTGGGTCTTGGAACTAGCTCCCATGTTTCATTCTTCTCGATTTGATCCAGCTCCTCATTGATAGCTTTGATCCAAGCTTTGTCTTGTGCAGCCTCTTCAACAGATTTAGGTTCAACTTGTGAAAGTAAAGCAGTAGCTCCCACAATTCTTCTTCTTGTTGTAACTCCTGCTGATGGGTCACCTATTATCTGATTTCCTTGATGAGCACTAGTCCATGTCTTCTTTGTCTTTCTTTCTTGCACAGTCTTAGTTGCAAGAGAATCTCCTTCTTCATCTTCAGACTCACTCTTCTCTGAGTCTGAACTTACTTCTTTTCCCACTTCTTCATGTTGGTCAGATTCTTCATCTATCTTGAAGTCATCTTCTTCACTATCCTCAGCTTCTCCATTATGCGTTGTTTTCCAGTTTTCATCTATTCTCACATCACTAGAAGTGACCACTTTTCTCAGTTTATGCAGAAAAACTCTGTAACCTTTTGTCTTTGCTGAGTATCCCACAAAGATGCCTTCATCTAACCTAGCATGGAATTTTCCCAAGTTTTGCTCCTTGTTCTTCACAAAACATGGGCTGCCAAAGATTCTAAGATATTTGGTTGTTGTCTTCTTCCCACTCCATAGCTCATATGGAGTCTTATCAGTATTGGGTCTTAGTGAAACTCTGTTCAATAGGTGCATGACTGTAAATGTTGTTTCTGTCCAAAATCTTGTGTGAAGCTTGGATTCCAGCAGTAGAGTTCTTGCCATTTCAACCACAGCTCTATTTTTCCTCTCTACCACCCCGTTCTGTTGAGGAGTTCCTGCTGCTGCCATCTGATGGTGAATTCCATGCTTCTCAAGGTAATCTTCAAAAGCTCCATTTGTAAATTCAGTGCCTTGATCTGACCTCAATACTTTGATCTTCTTTCCACTTTTATTTTCAGCCAATCTTCTGTATCTCTTGAAGCATTTCAAAACTTCTGACTTATGTGTGAGGTGCATGATGCAGGTCCTTCTAGAATAATCATCAACAAACAAGATGAAGTACCTCTCACCATTCAACCCTTTTGTTCTCATCGGCCCACACAAATCAGTATGCACAATGTCAAGCACTGCTGCAGAACTGACCTCTTTGGTCTTATACTGCTTTCTCCCCTGTTTTCCTTTAGAGCATGCTGAGCAGACATACTCCCTCTCTCTCTTAAGGTCTGGAATGTCTCTAATTGCATGAGTAGTGGTCAGCTTCCTCATGTTCTTCTGTGTTAAGTGTCCCAGCCTCCGATGCCAGAGTTGATTTTCTTCTTCTTTTGTAAGTAAACAGCTGTTTGTCTTGTCCTCATCAATTACATATAAATTTCCAACTGTTCTTTTCCCAGCTGCAATAGTATTGCCTTCTTTACTCTTTACTTGGCAACTTGTTTTTATGAATATCACTTTATGGTCTTCATTGCATAGTTGGCTGACAGATGCTAGATTATATCTAAGTCCTTCAACATGCAGAACATCTTTCAGCTTTCCTTTTCCAATATTTACTGACCCTTGACCACTGATGTTGAGTGAATCATCATTGCCAAACTTGACTCTGTCTTCTCTTGACTTGTTTAGCTTTGACAATTTACTCTTGTCTCCCGTCATATGTGAAGTGCATCCACTGTCAAGGATCCACTGCTTATCCTTGTAGTCAGCTTTGAGTGCAATTTCAGCTATATTAGCCACCTCCCTTTTAGCTTTATATTCCTTCTTTTGAATTGGCTGGAAGATAGCTTTCTCCTTTTTCTCAGCTTTGACTACACCGCTTGTTTTCACTATGCCATTGAGTGCCTTCTCTTGCTCAGGGAGAAGTGTCATGCATCTCTTGGCATTATGGCCATCTTGCCCACACCTTTCACACTGTTCCAAGTCTCCCAATATAGCAAACTTGTTCTTTGAAACCACTGGTTTGGGCTTCCACCAACAATCCTTGTCAGTGTGTCCTTGCTTTTTATAGTATGTGCAAGAACTCACGACAGGTATTCTCCTCTGAATTTTGTATTGTTTCCCCCTGTATGCAGCATCGTATCTTCTCAAGTTGGAGACATATACTGGCCTTCTCCACCAGCAGTTACTTGCCTTATGACCCCAAACTCCACAATAAAGACAGTGACCTTGAAACTGCCTCTTCTTGGGTCTAATCACTGCTTGTTTTCTTTTGTTCATTACTTGCTGTGTAGGCAACGTGGCTGGCTTCTTTGCTTGTGTGGCTTTCATTTCAGCCACCTTTTTCTCCTTCTTCTATTCAGCCATAGCCCTTTGCTGGCTGACCTTCTTTTCTTCATTTTTGTTTGCCACCCTAGGTTGCTTCTTCAAATCCTCTTTATTCTCAGCTATCTTCTTCTGAGTCACAACCTTCTCTTTCAACTTCTGTGGCACATTCTTATTATCTTTAGGCAATGCAGCCTCAGATTGCTGCACTTTCTCTTCATTCTTCTTTTCTCTTGCAGAACTTGTTTCTCCTATCATTTCAAGCTTCTGCATGTTCTCTTCAGTCCTTTTGAGTTGTTGCTGAAGTCTCAGCAACTCTATCTCCATTTCTTCAATTGTTGAAGTCCTTGAGCCAAGCTCCATAGTAAGGTTTTCACATATTTTGATCTATTCTTCAAATCTTCTCTTCAAGTCAATATGTTCAGCCCTTATTTCATCCTTTTGACTTTCAGCTTCCTTAGACTTTGCTTCAACTTGTTTTATGTGGGCCTCCAACCTTCTTATGGTTCTGCCCCTTCTGATTATCTCCTTTGAAACTGCTTCCAACTCAGCTTCAAGATCTGGTTCTTCTTCATCAACCTCCTCTTCCTCTTCAGAGGTTGAACTACCACCTTGAGTTGATGCCATAAAGGCATGCTCATCTGATGAGTCTACATCTTCCTCCTCATCGGCTTCTTTTGTCTGGCTCACATAACTCTTGAATGAGCCTCTCTTCTTCTTCTTCTGTGGGCTAGCAGTCTTCTTGCTGGACTTCCTTGACTTGAATGATGGTTTTCTCCATTTTGAATTCTGCTCATCATCACCATCCTCATCTTCATCATCAAGTTTCACTTTGCACTGAGAAGCAAAGTGTCCAGTTTGTCCACAATGATAACATCTCAAGGACGACTGTCCTTTTCCCTTCTTAGACCCCTTTTTGAATTTCCTTGTGAAGTATGCCGACACTTCACCTTCACTTTCTTCCTCATCATCATCATCATCCTCACTGGATGATTCTTCCTCTTCTTTTATCTTCAAGTGTTTCATAGCTTTGAAAGCTGCCTCCTTTGATACCTTTGACGTTGAGGAGCTCTCAGTTGACTTTATTCTCATCTCATATGCAATGAGATTGCACTGGAGATCATGCAGAGACATAGAATTGAGATCTCTACTCTCCTCTATGGCTGCCACCTTTGAGGCAAACCTCTCAAGCAGAATTCTCAGAATTTTCTTCACAATAGATGAGTTCTTCTTGTTCTTCCCATGACTTCTAAGATCGTTTACAGCATCAATAACCCTGGTGAAGAACTCTTGGACTGTCTCATTTTTCTGCATTCTGAGAGATTCATATCTCTCCTTGAAAACTTGAAGCTTGGCCTCCTTCATTCTGCCATCACCTTCATAGACTTTCTGCAATCTGTCCCATATCTCCTTGGCAGATTTGCAGTCCATAACTTTAGCATATTCAGCATCTGTCAATGCTGAAATGATGACATTTGAGGCCTTCCCATTTATCTCAAACTGTCTTAATTCCTCTGGGGTTGGATCTTTACCTTCTTCTGGAGGCTCAAAACCCTCCTGTACAGATTTCACCACGTTCATGCCCATGGTTGCAAATACCACCTGCATTCTCGCTCTCCACATATGGTAGTTGGTTCCGTTGAAGATTGGAACCTTCTTGCTGTAAGTAGTGCTGGTGCTAGTACCGGCATCCATTTCTTAGTATGCTGAACAAGTTAAAACTTCTGGAGCTCTTCAAACTAGTACACCAAGCTGTTAAGCTTTATCCTGGTGAACCTGTGCTCTGATACCAATTGAAGTTCCCAACTTCACCCTAGGATCTACTAGTTTGTGATACTGAGAGGGGGAGGTGAATCAATATCACCACAATTCATAGGAAAGTGAACAACTTCAATCTCTTCTTAAAAGCGAATGCTTTCTCAGATTCGACTAAGGTAGATCTATTGCTACCTACTAATCACAGTAGTCCCCAAAGTCACCTTTCAGACACTTTGCCTAATAGACAATTCGGATGTTCTTGTTTAGGTTTTCGTTAGGTTATGGGTTGGCTGATATTTTAGCTGCGTTCACAACTCAATTCAAAATACAGAACGTAAAGCAAATTAAGGACACATGAGATTTACGTGGTTCCATCAACGTGACGTACATCCACGGTGGTAGGGACTCTCCCTTACCGAGACTATCCACTATACTTGAGAATTCCAATTACAATGGATGTCTTAATCTTCTGCTCCTTTCACTATTGCAATTACTAAGCAAGTACAATACAAAGAGTGTCACTTACTATGTCTACCCTTCTTCTAGCTTGTCTTGCCTCTGTTGAATTGAAAGGCTGCTCCACTGCCGCTTACGCTTAGAAGTTCACCGCAACACTCTCTAATCTCTCTTGAAGAAATCTGGAAATACGTTGAGTTCTTTCCGATGCTTCGCCGAATTCCTAATCTAGGTTGTTTCACACAACTCCTGCTTTCACCGTCTCACGGTTTCACAGCTTGCACTCAAGCTTCTGGTCTGCCGTTTCACGTCTCACAGCCTGCCCCACGCTTCTGATCAGTCACACCGTTGCATGTTCTGGTCTCACGCTTCTGGTCTGCTGTTTCATGTCTCTTAGCCTGCCTCACGCTACTGGTTTTTCTGGTTCACGTCTCTTGGCCTGCCTCATGCTTCTAGTCTGCTGTCTTCTCTTCCGGGTGGTCTCATGGACACCAGGTCTGCTGTCTTCTCTTCCGGGTGGTCTCATGGATACCAGGTCTGCTGTCTTCTCTTCTGGGTGGTCTCACGAATACCAGGTCTGCTGTCTTCTCTTCCAGGTGGTATGTTTCTTATTTCTCCTCTTGCTGGTTATGCGTTTCTGGTTTGCTTGCAGGAGGCGTTTCTGGTTTACTTGCAGGAGGTCACACGTTCTGGTTTGCTCTCCCGGTGGTGACGTTTCTGGTTTGCTCTCCCAATGGTGTCGTTTCTGATCTCTTGCCATTCTACTCTCTCTTCCTTTTTGGCTGGTTGTTGTAGGGTTGCTGTTTTTTCAATTGTATTGGCCCTCTGCCCTAGTTTTGTCTTCCAAGGCCTTTATATACTCTCTTCCATGAAACCCTAATAGGGCTTACATGGCGGATTTACTTTCTTGCCCTTCCATGTGACTTTACTGCCCTTCCATGTGACTTTACTCTCTTGCACACTTAACCCTAGTTGACAACAATTACAACCCATATAAGGCTGTGGGAACAACAACTTGTATTTTTCTTCAATTAACATATTCAAATATTAGATTTTTCTCTCCACTCAAAATGCAATGTCATTAACATTGAATTTAACAATCAAAACACTGTATGTTTACAATTTTAAAGACTCTTAGGGATAAATGCATTGTCACTAATCAGTTGAATTTAAATTTTGTAATTTTTAAATTATCCCTTTTGCTACAATGCAATTTGAAATGATTTATTTACTTTTCGGGTTATAAACATATCACTAAAAGCAAATGTAATGGACTCTAATAAGAAGCTTACCCACTCCCCCTTAGAGATTGATGCTTGACCTAACATTGAAGCGTGACATTGGGATTCATAATATTCATCCATTAAATTGTATTCTATTCAGGTGAGTCCATTGATTGTATTTTTCTTTAATTAACATATTCAAATATTAGGTTTTTCTCTCCACTCAAAATGGAATGACATTAACATTGAATTTAAAAATCAAAACATTGTATGTTTACAATTTTAAAGACTTCTAGGGATAAATGCGTTATCACAAATCTGTTGAATTTAAATTTTGTAATTTTTTTAATTGTCTCCTTTGCTACAATGTAATTTGAAATGATTTATTTACTTTTCTGGTATAAACATATCACTTGAGAAAGAGTGAATGCAATGGACTCTAATAAGAAGCTTCCCCCCTCCCCTCTAGAGATTTATGCTTGACCCAATAGTAAAGCGTGACATTAGTATTTATAATATTCATCTATTAAATTATATTCTATTCAAGTCAGTCGATTACTTGTATTTTTCTTCAATTAACATATTCAAAGATTAGGTTTTTCTCTCAACAAAAAATGGAATGACATTAACATTGAATGTAAAATTCAAAAGATTGCATTTTTACAATTTTCAGCACTTCTAGGGATAAGTGCATTGTCACTAATCAGTTGAATTTAAATTTTGAAATTTTTTAAATTGTCTCTTTTGCTACAATGCAATTTAAAATGATTTATTTACTTTTCAGGTACAAAAAAAACACCTAAGAAAAAGCGAATGCAATAGGCTCGAAGAAAAAGCTTCCCCACACCCCTCTAGAGATTTATGGTTGGCCCAACATTGAAACGTGAGATTGGTATTTATAATATTCATAAACTAAATAGTATTCTATTCAAGTGCATCCATTACTTGTATTTTTGTTCAATTAACATATTCAAATATTACATTTTTCTCTCAACTCAAAATGCAGTGGCATTAACATTGAATTTAAAAATCAAAATATTACATTTTGCAATTTTAATGACCTCTTGGGATGAATGCTTTGTCAATAATCAGTTGAAATTAAATTTTGTAATTTTTTGAAATGTCTCCTTTGCTACAATTGAATTTGAAATGATTATTTATTTTTTAAGTACCAACATATCACTTAAGAAAGAGCGAATGCAATGGACTCTGATAAGAAGCTTCCCCACTCCCCTCTAGAGATTTATGCTTGACCCAATAGTAAAGCGTGACATTGGTATTTATAATATTCATCCATTAAATTGTATTCTATTCAAGTCAGTCCATTACTTGTATTTTTCTTCAATTAACACATTCAAATATTAGGTTTTTCTCTCCACACAAAATGCAATGGCATTAACATTGAATTTAAAAAACAAAACATTGTATGTTTACAATTTTAAAGACTTCTAGGGATAAAAGCATTGTCATTAATCAGTTGAATTTAAATTTTGTAATTTTTTTAATTGTCTCCTTTGTTACAATGCATTTTGAAATGATTTATTTACTTTTCAGGTACAAAAAACTCACTTATGAAAAAGCAAATGCAATGGGCTCTAATAAGAAGCTTCCCCACACCCCTCTAGTGATTTATGTTTGACCCAACATTGAAGCGTGACATTGGTATTTATAATATTCATCTATTAAATTGTATTCTATTCAAGTGAGTCCATTAATTGTATTTTTCTTCAATTAACATATTCAAATATTAGGTTTTTCTCTCCACCCAAACTGCAATGACATTAACATGGAATTTAAAAATCAAAACATTGTATGTTTACAATTTTAAAGACTTCTAGGGATAAAGGTATTGTCACTAATCAGTTGAATTTAAATTTTGTAATTTTTTTAATTGTCTCCTTTGCTACAATGCAATTTCAAATAATTTATTTACTTGTCCGATACAAAAAAATCACTTGAGAAAAAGTGAATGCAATGGGTTCTAATAAGAAGCTTCCCCACACCACTCTAGAGATGTATGGTTGGCCCAGCATTGAAGCGTGGGATTGGTATTTATAACATTCATCAACTAAATCATATTTTATTCAAGTGCATCCATTACTTGTATTTTTGTTCAATTAACAAATTCAAATATTACGTTTTTCTCTCAATTCAAAATGCAGTGGCTTTAACATTGAATTTAAAAATCAAAACATTGCATTTTGCAATTTTAAAGACCTCTAAGGATAAATGCTTTGTCAATAATCAGTTGAATTTAAATTTTGTAATTTGTTGAATTGTCTCCTTTACTACAATGCAATTTGAAATGATTTATTTACTTTTCGGGTACGAACATATCACTTAAGAAAGAGCAAATGCAATGGACTCTAATAAGAAGCTTACCTAGTCCCCTCTAGAGATTAATGCTTCACCCAACATTGAAGCGTGAAGTTTGTATTTATAATATTCATCCACTAAAGTGCATTTTATTCAAGTCAGTCCATTACTTGTATTTTTCCTCAATTAACATATTCCAATATTATGTTTCTCTCTCCACTCGAAATGCAATGTCATTAACATTGAATTTAAAAATCAAAACATTGTATGTTTACAATTTTGAAGACTTCAAGGGATAAATGCATTGTCACTAATTAGTTGAATTTAAATTTCGTAACTTTTTAATTGTCTCCTCTGCCAAAATGCCATTTCAAATCATTTATTTACTTTTTAGTTACAGACATATCACTTATGAAAAAGTGAATGCAATGGACTCTAATAAGAAGCTTCCCTACTCCCCTCTAGAGATTTATGCTTTACCCAACATTGATGTGTCAGATTGGTATTTATAATATTCATCCACTAAATTGTATTATATTCAAGAGAGTCCACTACTTGTATTTTTCTTCAATTAACATATTCAAAACTTAAGTTTTTCTCCCCACAAAAAATGGAATGGCATTAACATTGAATTTAAAATTGAAAACATTGCATTTTTACAATTTTAAAGACTTCTAAGGATAAATGCATTGTCAATAATCAGTTGAATTTAAATTTTATAATTTTTTCAATTGTCTCCTTGGCTATAATGTAATTTGAAATGATTTATTTACTTTTTGGGTACAAACATATCACTTCCGAAAAAGCGAATGCAATAGACTCTAATATGAAGCTTCCCCACTCCCCTCTAGAGATTTATCCTTGACCCAACATTGAAGCGTAAGATTGGTATTTATAATATTCATCCACTAAATTGTATTCTATTCAAATGAGTCCATTACTTGTATTTTTCTTCAATTAACATATTTAAATATTAGGTTTTTCTCTCCACTCAAAAAGCTATGGCATTAACATGAATTTAAAAATCAAAACATTGTATCTTTACAATTTGAGAGACTTTTTGGGATAACTACATTGTCACTAATCAGTAGAATTTAAATTTTGTAATTTTTTTAGTTGTCTCCTTTGGTACAATGCAATTTGAAATGATTTATCTACTTTTTGGCTACAAACATTTCACTTAAATAAAATGAATGCAATGTAGTCTAATAAGAAGCTTCCCCACACCCTTTTATAGATTTATACTTGACTCAACATTGAAGCGTGAGATTGGTATTTATAATATTCATCCACTAAATTGTATTTTATTCAAGTGAGTCCATTACTTGTATTTTTCTTTAATTAACATATTCAAATTTTATGTTTTTCCCTCCACTCAAAATGTAATGACATTAATGTTGAATTTAAAAATCAAAACTTTGCATTTTTACAATTTTTTCAATTTTGAACTCTTTTAGGGATATAAGCATTGTCAATAATCAGTTAAATTTAAATTTTGTTTTTTTTCAATTGTTTTCTTTGCTACAATGCAATTTGAAATGATTTATCTACTTTTTGGGTACAAACATATCACTTAAGAAAAAATGAATGCAGTTGACTCTAATAAGAAGCTTCCCCACTCCCCTCTAAAGATTATGCTTGACCTAGCAATGAAGTGTGAGATTGGTATTTATAATATTCATCCACTAAATTGTATTCTATTCAACTGAGTTCATTACTTCTATTTTTCTACAATTAACATATTCAAATATTAGGTTTTTCTCTCCACTCAAAAAGCTATGGCATTAACATTGTATTTTTCCAATTTAAAAGACTTCTAGGGATAAATGCATTGTCACTAATTAGTTGAATTTAAATTTTGTAATTTTTTTAATTGTCTCCTTTGCTACAATGCAATTTGAAATCATTTACTTACTTTCCGGGTACAAACATATCACTTATGAAAAAACGAATGCAATGGACTCTAATAAGAAGCTTCCCCACTCTCCTCCAGAGATTTATGGTTGACCCAACATTGAAGAGTGAGATTGGTTTTTATAATATGCATCCACTAAATTGTATTCTATTCAAGTGAGTCCATTACTTGTATTTTTCTTCAATTAACATGTTCAAAGATTTGGTTTTCTCTCAACTCAAAATGCAATGGCATTAACATTGAATTTAAAAATCCAAACATTGTATTTTTACAATTTTTACAATTTTAAAGTCTTTTAAGGATAAATGCATTATCAATAATTTGTTGAATTTAAATCTTTTAATTTTTTTAATTGTCTCCTTTGCTACAATGCAATTTGAAATGATTTATTTACTTTTTAGGTACGAACATATCACTTAAGAAAGAATGAATGCAATGGGCTCTAATAAGAAGCTTCCTCACTCCCCTATAGAGATTTATGGTTGACCCAACATTGAAGAGCGAGATTGGTTTTTATAATATTCATTTACTAAATTGTATTCTATTCAAGTGAGTCAATTACTTGTATTTTTCTTCAATGAATATATTAAAATATTATGTTTTTCTCTCCACTCAAAAAGCAACGGCATTAACATTGATGTTAAAAATCAAAGCATTGCTTTTTTACAATTTTTACAATTTTAAAGTCTTCTAGGGATAAATGCATTGTCAATAATCAGTTAAATTTAAACTTTGCAATTTTTTTATTTGTCTCATTAGCTACAATGCAATTTGAAATGATTTATTTACTTTTTAGGTACAAATATATCACTTAAGCAAGAGCAAATGCAATGGGCTTTAATGAGAAGCTTCTCCACTGCCATCTAGAGATTAATGGTTGACCCAACATTAAAGCGTGAGATTGGTATTTAGAATATTGATCCACTAAATTGTATTCTATTCAAGTGAGTCTATTACTTGTACCTTTCTTCAATTAACATATTCAAATATTAGGTTTTCTCTCCACTCAAAATGTAATGGCATTAACATTGAATTTTAAAATCAAAACATTGCAATTTTACAATTTTAAAGTCTTTTAGGTTTAAATGCATTGTCAATAATCAGTTGAATTTAAATTTTGTAATTTTTTAAATTGTTTTCTTTACTACAATGCAATTTGAAATGACTTATCTACTTTTTGGGTATAAACATGTCACTTAAGAAAAAACGAATGCAATGGACTCTAATAAAAAGCTTCCCCACTCCTCTTTAGAGATTTGTGCTTGACCCAACATTCAAGCATGAGATTGGTAGTTATAATATTCATCCATTAAAGTGTATTCTATTCAAGTGAGTCCATTACTTGTATTTTTCTTCAATTAACATACTCAAATATTATGTTTTCCTCTCCACTCAAAATGCAATGGCATTAACGATCTAGATAAAAATCAAAACATTGCATTATACAACTTTTACAATTTTAAAGCCTTCAAGGGTTAAATGCATTGTCAATAATCTGTTGAATTTTAATGTTGGAATTTTTTTAATTGTCTACTTTGCTACAATCCAATTTGAAATTATTTATCTATTTTTTGGGTACAAACATATCACCTAAGAAAAAGCAAATGCAGTGGACTCTAATAAGAAGCTTCCTCACTCCCCTCTAGAGGTTTATGCTTGACCCAACATTCAAGCGTGAGATTGGTAGTTATAATATTCGTCCTTTAAAGTGTATTTTATTCAAGTGAGTCCATTACTTGTATTTTTCTTCAATTAACATACTCAAATATTATGTTTTTCTCTCTACTCAAAATGCAATGGCATTAACATAGAATGTAAAAATCAAAACAATGCATTTCTACATTTTTTACAAATTTGAAGTCTTCTAAGGATAAAATATATAGTCAATAATTAGTTGAATTTAAATTTTGTAATTTTTTTAATTGTCTCCTTTATTACAATGCAATTTGAAATGATTTATCTAATTTTTGGGTATAAACATATCACTTAAGAAAAAGCGAATGCAATGGATTATAATAAGATGCTTCCTCACTCCCCTTTAGAGGTTTATGCTTGACCCAACATTGAAGCGTGAGATTGGTATTTATAATATTCATCCCCTAAAGTGTATTCTATACAAGTGAGTCCATTACTTGTATTTTTCTTCAATTAACATATTCAAATATAATGTTTTTCTCTCCACTCAAAATGCAATGGCATTAATATAGAAGGTAAAAATCTAAACGTTGCTCTTCTACAATGTTTACAAATTTGAAGTCTTTTAGGGATAAATGCATTGTCAATAATCAGGTGAATTTAAATTTTGTAATTTTTTTCATTGTAGCCTTTGCTACAATGTAATTTGAAACGATTTACCTACTTTTTGGGTACAAACATATTTCCTAAGTAAAAGCAAATGCAATGGACTATAATAAGAAGATTCCCCACTCCTATCTAGAGATTTATGCTTGACCCAAAATTGAAGAGTGGGATTGTTATTTATAATATTCATCCATTAAAGTGTATTTTATTCAAGAGAGTCAATTACTTGTTTTTTTCCTCAATTAACATATTCAAATATTATGTTTTTCTCTCAACTCAAAATGCAATGGCATTAACATAGAATGTAAAACTCAAACCATTGCATTTTTACACTTTTAACGTCTTTTAAGGTTAAATGCATTGTCAATAATTAGTTGAATTTCAATGTCAGAAATTTTTTTAATTGTCTCCTTTGCTACAATGCAATTTGAAATGATTTATCTACTTTTGGATACAAACATATCACTTAACAAAAAGCGAATGTAATGGACTCTAATAAGAAGCTTTCTCACTCCCCTCTAAAGGTTTATGCTTGACCCAACATTGAAGTGTGAGATTAGTATTTATAATATTAATATACTAAAGTGTATTATATTCAAGTGAGTCCATTACTTGTATTTTTCTTCAATTAACATATTCAAATAATATGTTTTTCTCTCCACTCAAAATGGAATGGCATTAACATTGAATTTAAAAATCAAATCATTGCATTTTTACAATTTTAAAGTCTTCTAAGAATAAATGCATTGTCAATAATCAGTTGAATTTGAATTTTGTAATTTTTTTAAATTGTCTCCCTTACTACAATGCAATTTGAAATGATTTATCTACTTTTTGGGTACAAACACATCAATTAAGAAAAATCGAATGCAATGGACTCTAATAAGAAGCCTCTGTACTCCCCTTTAGAGATTTATGCTTGACCCAACATTGAAGCGTGAGATTGGTATTTATAATATTCATCCACTAAAGTCTATCCTATTTAAGTGAGTCCATTACTTGTATTTTTCTTCAATTAACATATTCAAATATTATGTTTTTCCCTCAACTTAAAATGAAATGGCATTAACATCGAATTTAAAAATTAAAACATTGCATTTTTACACTTTTAAAGTCTTTTAGTGATAAATGGATTGTCAATAATAACTTGAATTTAAATTCTGTAATTTTTCTAATTGTCTTTTTTGCTATAATGCAATTTGAAATGATTTATCTACTTTTTAGGTAAGAACATATTGCTTAAGAAAAAGCAAAAGCAATGGACTCTAACAAGAAGCTTCCCCACTCCCCTCTAGAGGTTTATGCTTGACCCAACATTGAAGTGTGAGATTGGTATTTAGAGTATTCATCTACAAACGTGTATTCTCTTCAAGTGAGTCCATTGCTTGTGTTTTTCTACAATTAACATATTCAAATATTATATTTTTCTCTCCACTCAAAATGCAATGACATTAATGATATATTTAAAAATTGAAACATTGCATTTTTACAATTTTAAAGTCATCTAGGGTTAAGTGCATTGTTAATAATCAGTTTAATTTAAATGTTGGAATTTTTTTAATTGTACCCTTTGCTACAATGCAATCTCAAATGATTTATCTACTTTTGTGTACAAACATATCACTTAAGAAAAAGCAAATGCAATGGACATTAACGAGAAGCTTCCTCACTCCCCTCTAGAGGTTTATGCTTGACTCAACATTAAAGCATGAGATTGGTATTTATAATATTCATCCACTAAAGTGTATTATATTCAAGTGAGTCCATTACTTGTATTTTGCTTCAATTAACATATTCAAATATTATGTTTTTCTCTCCACTCAAAATGCAATGGCATTAATATAAAATGTAAAAATCAAAACTTTACATTTCTACAATTTTTACAATTTAAAGTCTTCTAAGGATAAATGCATTGTCAATAATTAGTTGAATCTAAAATTAGTAATTTTATTAATTGTCTTCTTTACTACAATGCAATTTGAAGTGATTTATCGACTTTTTTGGTACGAACATATCACTTAACAAAAAGCGAATGCAATGGACTCTAATAAGAAGCTTGTCCACTCTCCTCTAGAGGGTTATGCTTGACCCAACAGTGAAGTATGAGATTGGTATTTATAATATTCATCCATTAAATTGTATTCTATTCCAATGAGCCCATTACTTGTATTTTTCTTCAATTAACATATTCAAATATTATGTTTTTCTCTCTACTCAAAATATAATGGCATTAACATTGAATTTTAAAAAAAAAAACATTGCATTTTTACAATTTTTACAATTTTAAAGTCTTCTAGGGATAAATGCATTGTCAATAATCAGTTGAATTTAAATTTTGTAATTTTTTTATATGTCTTCTTTGCTACAAAACAATTTCAAATGATTTATCTACTTTTTGGGTACAAACACATTACTTAAGAAAAAGCAAATGCAATGGACTCTATTAAGAAGCCTCCCAACAACCCTTTAAAGATTTATACTTCACCCAAAATTGAAGCATGGGTTAGCTATTTCTAATATTCATCTGCTAAAGTGTATTCTATTCAAGTGAGTCCATTACTTGTTTTTTTTTTTCAATTAACATATTCAAATATTATGT
>JAHLGP010016388.1:206830-219762 GCA_020141445.1 Bruguiera sexangula
TCACTTTCCTGCGAATTGCGAATTGTGGTGATACTGATTCACCCCCCTCTCAGTATCACAAACTAGTAGATCCTAGGGTGAAGTTGGGAACTTCACAGTTTAATTTAAATTTTGTAATTTTTTTAATTGTCTTCTTTGCTACAATGCAATTATAAATGATTTATCTACTTTTTGGGCATAAACATATCACTTAAGAAAAAATGAATGCAATGGACTCTCATAAGATTCTTCCCCACTCCCCTCTAAAGGTTTATGCTTGACCCAACATTAAAGCGTGAGATTGGTATTTATAATATTCATCCGCTAAAGTGTATTATATTCAAGTGAGTCCATTACTTGTATTTTTCTTTAATTAACATATTGAAACATTATGTTTTTCTCTGCACGCTTCAACAATTTTAAAGTCTTATAGGGATAATTGGATTGTCAATAATTACTTGAGTTTAAATTTTCTAATTTTTTTAATTGTCTCATTTGCTACAATGCAATTTGAAATGATTTATCTAATTTTTGGGTACAAACATATCCCTTAAGAAAAAGTGAATGCAATGGACTCTAATAAGAAGCTTCCCTATTCTCTAAAGATTTATGCTTGACCAAACTTTGAAGCGTGAGATTGGTATTTATAATATTCATCCACTATAGTGTGTTCTATTCAAGTGAGTCCATTACTTGTATTCTTCTCAAATTAAAATATTCAAATATTAAGTTTTTCACTCCACTCAAAATGCAATGACATTAACCATAAATTTAAAAATCAAAACATTGTATTTTTACAATTTTTAGAATATTAAAGTCTTCTAGGAATAAATTTAATGTTTACACTTAGTTGAATTTAAATTTTTTTATTTTTTTAATTGTCTCCATTGCTACAATACAATTTGAAATGATTTACTAATTTTTGGGTACAAACATATCACATAGGAAAAAACGAATGTAATGGAATATAATAAGAAACTCCCTCACTCCCCACTAAAGGTTTATGCTTGCCCCAACATTATAGTGTGAGATTGGTATTTATAATATTCATCCACTAAAGTGTATTTTATTAAAGTGAGTCCATTACTTATATTTTTCTTCAATTCACATATTCAAATATATTGTTTTTCTCTCCACTCAAAATGCAATGACATTAACATTGAATTTAAAAATCAAAACTTTGCATTTTTACAATTTTTACAGTTTTAAAATCTTCTAGGGATAAATGCATTGTCAATAAAGAATTGAATTTAAATTTTTTAATTTCTCTAATTGTCTCTTTTGCTACAATGATATTTGAAATGATTTATCCAATTTTTCAATACAAGCATATCACTTAAGAAAAAGTGAATGCAATGGACTCTAATAAGAAACTTCCCCACTCCCTTCTAGAGGTTGATGCTTGACCCATTATTGAAGTGTGAGATTGGTATTTATAATATTCATCCACTAAAATGTATTATCTTTAATTGAGTCCATTACTTGTATTCTTCTCAAATTAAAATATTCAAATATTAAGTTTTTCTCTCCACTCAAAATGCAATGACATTACATTTTTACAATTTTTAGAATTTTTAGAATTTTAAGGATAAATGCAATGTTTACACTTAGTTGAATTTAATTTTTTTTTATTTTCTTACTTATCTCCTTTGCTACAATGCAATTTGAAATGATTTATCCATTTTTTCGGTACAAACATATCACTTAAGAAAAAGCGAATGCAATGGACTCTAATAAGAAGCTTCCTCACTCCCTTCTAGAGGTTTATACTTGACCCATCATTGAAGCGTGAGATTGGTATTTATAATATTCATCCACTAAAGTGTATTATCGTCAAGTGAGTCCATTACTTGTATTTTTCTTCAATTAACATATTCAAATATTATGTTTTTCTCTCCACTAAAAATTGAATGGCATTAACATAGAATGTAAAAATCAAAACATTGCATTTTTACAATTTTTAGAAATTTAAACTTTTCTAGGGATAAATGCATTGTCAATAATCAGTTGAATTTAAATTTTTAAATTTTTTTAATTGTCTCCTTTGCTACAATGCAATTTTAAATGATTTATCTACTTTTGGGTACAACCATATCATTTAAGAAAAAGCGAATGTAATGGACTGTATTAAGATGCTTCCTCACTCACCTCTAGAGGTTTATGCTTGACCCAACATTGAAACGTGAGATTGGTATTTATAATTTTCATCCCCTAAAGTGTATTCTATTCAAGTGAGTCCATTACTTGTATTTTCCTTCAATTAACATTTTAAATATTATGTTTTTCTCTCCACTCAAAATGCAATGACATTAACATTGAATTTAAAAATCAAAACATTGCATCTTTTTCAATTTTTACAATTTTATAGCCTTCTAGGGATAAATGCATTGTCAACAATGAATTGAATTTAAATTTTTTAATTTTTTTAATTGTCTCTTTGCTAAAATGCAATTTGAAATGATTTCTCTACTTTTTGGGTACAAACATATCACTTAAGAAAAGGCAAATGCATGGACTCTAATAAGAAGCTCCCACACTCCCCTCTAGAGATTTATGCTTGACCCAACATTCAAGCGTAGGATTGGTATTTATAATATTCACCTCCTAAAGTGTATTTTATTCAAGTGAGTCCATTACTCGTATTTTTCTTCAATTAACATTTCCAAATATTATGTTTTTCTCTCCACTCAAAATGCAATGGCATTAACATAGAATGTAAAAATCAAAACATTGCATTTTTACAATTTTAAGAAATTTAAAGTTTTCTAGGGATAAATGCATTATCAATAATCAGTTGAATTTAAATTTTTTAATTTTCTTAATTGTCTCCTTTGCTACAATGCAATTTTAAATGATTTATCTACTTTTGGGTACAACCATATCACTTAAGAAAAAGCGAATGTAATGGACTGTATTAAGATGCTTCCTCACTCACCTCTAGAGGTTTATGCTTGACCCAACATTGAAGCGTGAGATTGGTATTTATAATTTTCATCCCCTAAAGTGTATTCTATTCAAGTGAGTCCATTACTTGTATTTTTCTTCAATTAACATATTCAAATATTATGTTTTTCTCTCCACTCGATATGCAATGGCATTAACATTGAATTTAAAAATCAAAACGTTGCATTTCTACAATTTTTACAATTTTATGGTCTTCTAAGGATACATGCTTTATAATAATCAGTTGAAATTTAAATTTTGTAACTTTTTTAATTGTCTACTTTGTTACAATGCAATTTGAAATGATTTATCTACTTTTTGGGTCCAAACATATCACTTAAGAAAAAGCGAATGTAGTGGACTCTAATAAGAAGCTTCCCCACTCCCCTTTAGAGATTTAAGCTTGACTTAACATTAAATTATGAGTTTGCTATTTATAATATTCATCCACTAAAGTGTATTTTATTCAAGTGATTCCATTACTTGTATTTTTCTTCAATTAACATATTCAAATATTATGTTTCTCTCTCAACTCAAAATGCAATGTCATTAACAAGAAATTTAACAATCAAAATATTGCATTTTTACAATTTTTACAATTTTAAAGTCTTCTAGAGATAAATGAATATTTAATAGTCAGTTGAATTTAAATTTTGTAATTTTTTAATTGTCTTCCTTCCTACAATGCAATTTGAAATGATTTATCTACATTTTGGGTACAAATATATCACTTAAGAAAAAGCGAATGCAATGGACTCTAATAAGAAACTTCCCTACTCCGCTCTAGAGGTTTATGGTTGACCTAACATTGAAGCGTGAGATTGGTATTTATAATATTGATCCATTAAAGTGTATTATATTCAAGTGAGTCCATTACTTGTATTTTTCTTCAATTAACATCTATAAATATTATGTTTTTCTCTCCACTCAAAATACAATGGCATTAACATAGAATGTAAAAATCAAAACATTGCATTTCTACAATTTTTACAAATTTAAAGTCTTCTAAGGATAAATATATTGTCAATAATTAGTTGAATCTAAATTTTGTAATTTTTTTAATTGTCTTTTCAGCTACAATACAATTTGAAATGATTTATCTCATTTTTGGGTACAAACATATCACTTAATAAAAAGCAAATGCAACGGACTCTAATAAGAAACTTCCTTACTCCCCTTTAGAGGTTTATGCTTGACCCAACATTGAAGCGTGAGATTGATATTTACAATATTCATCCACTAAAGTGTATTCTATTCAATTGACTCCATTACTTGTATTTTTCTTCAATTAACATATCCAAATATTATGTTTTTCTCTCCACTAAAAATGCAATGGCATTAACATTGAATTTAAAAGTCAAATCATTGCATTTTTACAATTTTAAAGTCTTCTAGGGATAAATGCAATGTCAACAATCTATTGAATTTAAATTTCGTAATTTTTTTAATTGTCTCCTTTGCTACAATGCAATTTGAAATGATTTATCCACTTTTTGGGTACAAACATATTGCCTAAGTAAAAGCCAATACAATGGACTAAAATAAAAAGTTTCCCCACTCCCCTATAAAGATTTATGCCTGACCCAAAATTGAAGCGTGAGATTCCTATTTATAATATTCATCCCCTACAGTATATTCTTTTCAAGTGAGTCCATTACTTATATTTTTCTTCAATTAACATATTCAAATATTATGTTTTTCTCTCCACTCAAAATGTAATGGCATTAATGATCTATTTAAAAGTCAAAACATTGCATTTGTACAATTTTTACAATTTTAAAGTCTTCTAAGGCTAAATGCATTGTCAATAATCATTTGAATTTAAATGTTGGAATTTTTTTAGTTGTCTCCTTTGCTACAATGCAACTTCAAATGATTTATCTACTTTTTGGGAACAAACATATCACTTAAGAAAAAGCAAAAGCAATGGACTCTATTAAGAAGCATCGTCACTCCCCTCTAAAGGTTTATGCTTGACCCAACATTAAAGCGTGAGATTGGTATTTATAATATTCATCCATTAAAGTGTCTTATATTCAAAAGTGTACATTACTTGTACTTTCCTTCAATTAAGATATTCAAATACTATGTTTTTCTCTCCACTCAAAATGCAATGGCATTAACATAGAATGTAAAAATCAAAACATTGCATTTCTACAATTTTTACAAATTTAAAGTCTTCTAGGGATAAATGCATTGTCAATAATCAGTTCAATTTAAATTTTGTAATTCTTTTAATTGTCTCAAGTGCTCCAATGCAATTTGAAGTGATTTATCTACTTTTTGGGTACAAACATATTACTTAAGAAAAAGCAAATGCAATGGACTCTAATAAGAAGCCTTTCCATTCCCCTCTAGAGATTTATGTTTGACCCAAAATTGAAGCGTGAGATTGCTATTTATAATATTCATCCATTAAAGTGTATTGTATTCAAGTAAGTCTATTACTTATATTTTCTTCAATTAACATATTCAAATATTATGTTTTTCGATCCACTCATAATGCAATGGCATTAACATTGAATTCAAAAATCAAACCATTGCATTTTTAAAATTTTAAAGTCTTCTAAGAATAAATGCATTGTAAATAATCAGTTGAATTTGAATTTTGTAATTTTTTTAATTGTCTCCTTTGCTATAATCCAATTTGAAAAGATTTCTCCACTTTTTGGGTACAAACACATCACTTGAGAAAAAACGAATGCAATGGACTAAAATAAGAAGCTTCCCCACTCCCCTCTAGAGATTTATGCTGGACACAACATTTAAGCATGCGATTGGTATTTATAATATTCATACACTAAAGTGTATTATATTCAAGTGTGCACATTACTTGTATTTTTCTTCAATTAACATATTCAAATATTAGGTTTTTCCATCCACTCAAAATGCAATTGCATTAACATTGAATTTAAAAATCAAAACATTGCATTTTTAAAATGTTAAAGTCTTATAGGAATAAATGTGTTGTAAATAATCAGTTGAATTTGAATTTTGTAATTTTTTTTATTATCTCCTTTGCTACAATGCAATTTGAAAAGATTTCTTTATCTTTTCGGAACAAACACATCACTTAAGAAAAAGAAAATGCAATGGACTCTAATAAGAAGCCTCCCCACACCCCTTTAGAGATTTATCCTTGAGCAAACATTGACGCGTGAGAATGGTATTTATAATATTCATCCACTAAAGTCTATCCTACTTGAATGACTCCATTACTTTTATTTTTCTTCAATTAACATATTCAAATATTATGTTTTTCCCTCCACTCAAAATGCAATGGCATTAACATTGAATTTAAAAATCAAAAATTTGCATTTTTAAAATCTTAAAGTCTTCTAGGAATAAATGCATTATAAATAATCAGTTGAATTTGAATTTTGTGATTTTTTTTATTGTCTCCTTTACTACAATGCAATTTGAAAAGATTTCTGTACTTTTTGGGTACAAACACATCACATAAGAAAAAATGAATACAATGGACTCTAATAAGAAGCTTCCCCACTCCCTTCTAAAGATTTATGTTTGGCTCAACATTTAAGCGTGCGATTGGTATTTATAATATTCATACACTAAAGTGTATTATATTCAAGTGTGTACATTACTTGTATTTTTCTTCAATTAACATATTCAAATATTAGGTTTTTCCCCCCACTCAAAATGCAATGGCATTAACATTGAATTTAAAAGTCAAAACATTTCATTTTTACACTTTTAAAGCCTTCTAGGGATAAATGGATTGTCAATAATCAGTTGAATTTAAATTCTGTAATTTTTTTAATTTTCTCCTTTGCTATAATGCAATTAGAAATGATTTATCTAATTTTTGGGTACAAACATATCCCTTAGGAAAAAGCAAATGCAATGGACTCTAATTAGAAGCTTCCTTACTCCCCTCTAGAGGTTTATGCTTGACCCAAGATTGAAGCATGAGATTGGTATTGATAATATTTAATCACTAAAATGTATTCTATTTGGGTGAGTCCATTACTTGAATTTTTCTTCAATTAACATATCCAAATATTATGTTTTTTTCTCTACTCAAAATGCAATGGCATTGACATTGAATTCAAAAATCAAAACATTACATATTTACAATTTTTACAATTTTAAAGTTTTCTAAGGATAAATATAATGTTAATAATTAGTTGAATTCAAATTTTATAATTTTTTTAATTGTCTCCTTTACAACAATGCAATTTGAAATGATTTACCTACTTTTTAGGTACAAACATATCATTTAAGAAAAAAAGAATACAATAGACTCTAATAAGAAGCTTCCCCACTCCCCTCTAGGGATTTATGCTTGACCCAACATTTAGGCGTGCAATTGGTATTTATAATATTCATACACTAAAGTGTATATATTGAAGTGTGTCCATTACTTGTATTTTTCTTCAATTAACAAATTCAAATATTAGGTTTTTCCCCCCACTCAAAATACAATGGCATTAACATTGAATTTAAAAGTCAAAACATTGCATTTATACACTTTTAAAGTCTTCTAGGGATAAATGGATTGTCAATAATCAGTTGAATTTAAATTCTGTAATTTTTTTTAATTTTCTCCTTTGCTATAATGCAATTAGAAATGATTTATCTGATTTTTGGGTACAAACATATCGCTTAGGAAAAGCGAATGCAATTGACTCTAATTAGAAGCTTCCTCACTCCCCTCTAGAGGTTTATGCTAGACGAAACATTGAAACATGAGATTCGTATTTATAATATTCAACCACCAAAGTGTATTCTATTCGAGTGAGTCCATTACTTGAATTTTTCTTCAATTAACATATCCAAATATTATGTTTTTCTCTCCACTCAAAATGCAATGACATTAACATTGAATTGGAAAATCAAAACTTTGCATTTTTACAATTTTTACAATTTTAAAGTCTTCTAGGGATAAATGCAATGTCAATAATCAGTTAAATTTAAATTTTATAATTTGTTTCATTGCCTCCTTTACTACAACACAATTTGAAAAGATTTCTCTACTTTTTGGGTACAAACATATCACTTAAGAAAAAATGAATACAATGGACTCTAATAAGAAGCTTCCTTACTCCCTTCTAGAGATTTATGCTTAACCCAACATTTAGGCGTGTGATTGGTATTTATAATATTCATACACTAAAGCGTATTATATTCAAGTGTGTCCATTACTTGAATTTTTCTTCAATAAACATATTCAAATATTAGGTTTTTCCCCCAACTCAAAATGCAATGGCATTAACATTGAATTTAAAAGTCAAAACATTGAATTTTTACACTTTTAAAGTCTTATAGGGATAAATAGATTGTCAATAATCAGTTGAATTTAAATTCTGTAATTTTTTTAATTGTCTCCTTTGTTATAATGCAATTAGAAATGATTTATCTAATTTTTGGGTACAAGCATATCGCTTAGGAAAAAGCGAATGCAATGGACTCTGATTAGAAGCTTCCTCACTCCCCTCTAGAGGTTTATGCCTGATCCATGATTGAAGCATGAGATTGGTATTTATAATATTTAACCACTAAAGTGTATTTTATTCGAGTGAGTCCATTACTTGAATTTTTCTTCAATTAACATATCTAAATATTATGTTTTTGTCTCCACAGAAAAAGGAATGGAATTGACATTGAATTCAAAAATCAAAACATTGTATTTTTACAATTTTTACAATTTTAAAGTCTTTTGGGGATAAATGCAATATCAATAATCAGTTGAATTTAAATTTTATAATTTTTTAATTGTCTCCCTTGCTACAATGCAATTTGAAATGATTTATCTACTTTTTGGGTACAAACATATCACTTAGGAAAAAATGAATACAATGGACTCTAATAAGAAGCTTCCCCACTCCCCTCTAGAGATTTATATTTGACCTCACATTTAAGCATGTGATTGGTATTTCTAATATTTATACACTAAAATGTATTATATTCAAGTGTGTCCATTACTTGTATTTTTCTTCAATTAATATATTCAAATATTAGCTTTTTCCCTCCACTCAAAATGCAATGGCATTAACATTGAATTTAAAAATCAAAACATTGCATTTTTACACTTTTAAAGTCTTCTAAGGATAAATGGATTGCCAATAATCAATTGAATTTAAAATCTGTAATTTTTTTAATTGTCTCCTTTGCTATAATGCAATTTGAAATGATTTATCTAATTTTTGGGTGCTAACATATCGCTTAGGAAAAAGTGAATGCAATGGACTCTGATTAGAAGCTTCCTCACTCCCCTATAGAGGTTTATGCCTAATCTAAGATTGAAGCATGACATTGATATTTATAATATTCAACCACTAAAGTGTATTCTATTCGAGTGAGTCCATTACTTCAATTTTTCTTCAATTAACATATCCAAATATTATGTTTTTGTCTCCACTGAAAATGCAATGGAATTGACATTGAATTCAAAAATCAAAACATTGCATTTTTACAATTTTTACAATTTTAAAGTCTTTTGGGGATAAATGCAATGTCAATAATCAGTTGAATTTAAATTTTATAATTTTTTTAATTGTCTCCCTTGCTACAATGCAATTTGAAATGATTTATCTACTTTTTGGGTATAAACATATCACTTAGGAAAAAATGAATACAATGGACTCTAATAAGAAGCTTCCCTACTCCCCTCTAGAGATTTATGCTTGACCTAACATTTTAGCGTCCGATTGGTATTTATAATATTCATACACTAAAGTGTATTATATTCAAATGTGTCCATTACTTATATTTTTTTTCAATTAACATATTCAAATATTAGGTCTTTCCTTCCACTCAAAATGCAATGGCATTAACATTGAATTTAAAAATCAAAACATTGCATTATTACAATTTTAAAGTCTTCTAGGAATAAATGCATTGTAAATAATCAGTTGAATTTGAATTTTGTAATTTTTCTAATTGTCTCCTTTGCTACAATGCAATTTGAAATGATTTATCTACTTTTTTGGGTACAAACATATCAGTTAGGAACAAACGAATACAATGGACTCCAATAAGAAGCTTCCCCACTCCCCTCTAGAGATTTATACTTGACCTGACATTTGTTGAGCAAGAAAACTTTGTTATTATTGTGGCGAATATGACCAAACTGTTAACTTTATCAATAACTTGGATTTGATGTTTTCTTTCTTTTCTTCTTTTTCTTTTTTTTTTTTCGTTGATCCTTCTTTTTGTTCTTTTCTTTCCTTTTGGTCAACACAAAATAACGGTAGAACACTTAGATACAATAATTGGAATTGAAATTAGCATGTTGAGAAGGATTACAAACAAACAGATTTGTGCATTTGAATTGTAATGCACATAATAGACAAATTGAATCGAAATAAATAAATCACAAGGTAGAAAATTGAAGAGTGAGTGGATTCAACCTGATTTAGAGCCAAGCTCTGATACCAACTAATGCGGAAAACCCCAAAAAGACGTGGCTTAGGGACCTAACGCACAGAAGGAATCAAAGAACAACTAGGAAAGCTAAATTAGAGTTTAACAACATAAACCCTAGACCCAATATTCAAAGGAACACGAACCTAGGGTATTCAAGAAAGATATGGATGCCACACTCCAAAAAAGAAAGGAATTGGGAGTGATAAGTCGATTTGAACGGCACAAGAAGAAGTACCTCTTGATAAGTTCTTTAGTTCTTAAAAGAATCAAGGGAGAAAAACCCTTGCTTTCTATTTCACTCAAAGTTGTCTTATATGATTTTTTGTACACAAGGGGTGCCTATTTATAAGCTAAGTTTGCAATCCTAAAGGGGCACAAATTCCTACTTAGGACAATTCCTTATTTAGGAAGAATTCCTATCTAGAGACAAATTCTTATACAAAAAATAAACTCCTAATTTGCACTGACTACTATTACTTAGTCCTAACACTTTAAGTACTCTAATGATATTAATAAGGCCTGGACTCTCTTCCAAGCTTGAATTCGCACCATTTGAAGCTTGGTTGGCTTGAACATCCTTAATTAGCCCATTTAGTTCTTCTTTCATCTTTTTGACTCTAGCCTGTGTTATTAGGCCTCTTGGAATGTGCAATGGACTTCTTGCATCCTTTAAAGCCTTCCACCCTTCATCTTTACGATTCTCATCATTCCCCCTTTCCTCGAAAAGATTCGTTCTCGAATCATCATCTTGTTTATACTTGATGATGTAGGGAAAGGTTTGAATTAATTTGATCCACTTGGCATGCCTTTTGTTCAACTTTCCTCGTACAAGTAGGATAGGAACTGCACAATGACTCATGCTTTCCCTCACGTATCTTTTGAAAATAAGTTCTTCAACTTGTCTTTTATGCTCCTTTGTCTCATCAGGATTACTTTTATATGCTGGTCGGTTTGGGATGGATGCACCAGGGATGAAAACAATTTGATTCTTAATTCCTCTCTTAGGTAGCAATCCACTTGGGACATCATCATGGAATTCATCTTCAAATTCCTACAATAGAACAACAATAGTACTGGGCAAAGATGGTTCAAGCTTGTATGGTAAAAATTGCTCTTTTGGCTCCACTTTCTTTTGCATAGAAACTTTCAAATAAGAAGCTTCCCCACTCCCCTCTAGATGTTTATGCTTGACCCAACATTGAAGCGTAAGATTGGTATTTATAATATTCATCCACTAAAGTGTATTCTATTCAAATGAGTCCATTACTTGTATTTTTCTTCAATTAACATATTCAAATATTATTTTTTTCTTTCTACTAAAAATGCAATGACATTAATATTGAATGTAAAAATCAAAACATTGCATTTCTACAATTTTTACAATTTTAAAGTCTTTTAGGGATAAATGCGTTGTCAATAATAAGTTGAATTTAAATTTTGTAATTTTTTTAATTGTCTCCTTTGCTACAATGCAATTTGAAATGATTTATCTACTTTTTGGGTACAAATATATTACCTAAGTAGATGCAAATGCAATGGACTATAATAAGAAGCATACCTACTCCCCTATAGAGATTTATGCTTGACCCAAAATTGAAGTGTGGGATTGCTATTTATAATATTCATCCACTAAAGTGTATTATTTTCTAATGAGTCCATTACTTGTATTTTTCTTCAATTAATATTTTCAAAAATTATGTTTTTCCCTCCACTCAAAATGCAATGACATTTACATCGAATTTAAAAATCAAAACATTGCATTTTTACAATTTTCAAGTCTTCTAGGGATAAATGTAATGTCAATAGTCATTTGAATTTATATTTTCTAATTTTTTTAATTTTCTCCTTTGCTACAATGCAATTTGAAATGATTTATCTACTTTTTAGGTATAAACATATTACTTAAGAAAAGCCAAATGCAATGGACTCTAATAAGAAGCTTCCTTACTCCCCTCTACAGATTTATGCAAGACCCAAAATTGATGCGTGAGATTGCTGTTTATAATATTTATCCACTAAAGTGTATTTTATTCAAGTGAGTCCATTACTTGTATTTTTCTTCAATTAACATATTCAAATATTATGTTTTTCTCTCTACTCAAAATTCAATGGTATTAACAATAAATTTAAAAATCAAAATATTGCATTTTTACAATTTTTACAATTTTAAAGTCTTCTAAGGATAAATGCATTGTCAATAATCAGTTGAATTTAAATTTTATAATTTTTTTAACTGTCTTCTTTCCTACAATGCAAGTTGAAATGATTTATCGACTTTTTGGGTACAAACATATCACTTAAGAAAAAAAGAATGCAATGGGCTCTAATAAGAAGCTTCCCCACTCCCCTCTAAAGATTTATGCCTGACCCAACATTAAAGCGTGCCATTGGTATTTATAATATTCATCCACTAAAGTATATTCTATTCAAGCAAGCCCATTATTGCTATTTTTCTTCAATTGACATATTCAAATATTATGTTTTTCCCTCCACTCAAAATGCAATGACATTTACATTGAATTTAAAAATCAAAACATTGCATTTTTGCAATTTTTACAATTTTCAAGTCTTATAGGGATAAATGCAATGTCAATAGTCATTTGAATTTATATTTTTTAATT
>JAHLGP010016388.1:226031-238218 GCA_020141445.1 Bruguiera sexangula
AAACATGTCACTTAAGAAAAAGCGAATGCAATGGACTCTAATAAGAAGCTTCCCCACTCCCCTCTAGAAATTTATGCTTGACCTAACATTAAAGCGTGAGATTGGTATCTATAATATTCATCCACTAAATAGTATTCTATTCAAGTGAGTCCATTGCTTCTATTTTTCTTCAATTAACATATTCAAATATTAGTTTTTCTCTCCACTCAAAATGCAATGACATTAACATAGAATTTAAAAATCAAAACATTGAATTTTAACAATTTTAAAGACCTCTAGAGATAATGCAATGTCACTAATTAGTTGAATTTAAATTTTGTAATATTTTTAATTGTCTCCTTTGCTACAATGTAATTTGAAATGATTTATTTACTTTTCGGGTACAAACATATCACTTACGAAAAAGCAAATGCAATGGACTCTAATAAGAAGCTTCCCCACACCCCTCTAGAGATTTATGCATGACCCAACATTAAAGCGTAACATTGGTATTTATAATATTCATCCACTAAATTGCATTCTATTCAAGTGAGTCCATTACTTGTATTTTTCATCAATTAACATATTCAAATATTATGTTTTTCTCTCCACTCAAAATGCAACAACATTAACTTCAAATTTAAAAATCAAAACATTATATTTTTATAATTTTTACAATTTTAAAGTCTTTTAGGGATAAATGCATTGCCAATAATTTGTTGAATCTAAATTTTGTAATTTTTGAATTGTCTTCTTTACTACAATGCAATTTGAAATGATTTATCTACTTTTTGGGTACAAACATGTCACTTAAGAAAAAGCGAATGCAATGGACTCTAATAAGAAACTCCTTACTCCCCTTTAGAGATTTATGCTTGACCCAACATTAAAGCGTGAGATTGGTATTTATAATATTCATCCACCAAATTGTATTCTATTCGAGTCCATTCTTTCTATTTTTCTTCAATTAACATATTCAAATATTAGGTTTTTCTCTCCACTTAAAATGTAATGACATTAACATTGAATTTGAAAATCAAAACATTATATTTTTACAATTTTAAAGACTTTTAGGGATAATTGCATTGTAACTAATCAGTTGAATTTAAATTTTTTAACTTTTTTAATTGTTTGCTTTGGTACAATGCAATTTGAAATGATTTATTAACTTTTTGGGTACAAACATAAGCAAATACAATGGGCTCCAAAAAGAAGCATCCGCACTGCCCTCTAGAGATTTATGCCTTACCCAACATTAAAGCGTGAGATTGGTATTTAGAATATTCAGCCACTTAATTGCATCATATTCAAGTGAGTCCATTACTTGGATTTTCCTTCAATTAACATATTGAAATTTTATGTTTTTCACTCCACTAAAAATGTAATAGCATTAACATTGAAGTTAAAAATCAAAATATTGCATTTTTACAATTTTTACAATTTTGAACTCTTCTAGGGATAAATGCATTGTCAAGACTCAGCTGAATTTAAATTTTGTAATTTTTTTTAATTATTTTCTTTGTTGCAATGAAATTTGAAATGATTTATCTACTTTTGGGGTACAAACATATGACTTAAGAAAAGGGAATGCAATGGACTCTAATAAGAAGCTTCCCCACTACCCTCTAGAGATTTATGCTTGACCTAAAATTGAAGCGTTAGATTGGTATTCATAATATTCATGCACTAAAGTGTATTATATTAAGGAGAGTCCATTACTTGTATTATTCTTCAATTGAGATATTCAAATTTTAGGTTTTTCTCTCCACTCAAAATGCAATGGCATTAACATTGAATTTAAATATCAAAACATTGCATTTTTACAATTTTAAAGTCTTCTAGGGATAAATGCATTATCAATAATTAGTTGAATTTGAAAATTTGTAATTTTTTTCATTGTCTTCTTTACTACAACGCAATTTGGAATGATTTATCTACTTTTTGGGTACAAACATATCACTTACGGAAAAGTAAATGCAATGGACTCTAATAAGAAGCTTTTGTACTCCCCTTTAGAGATTTATGCGTGACCTAACATTGAAGCGTGAGATTGGTATTTATAATATTCATCAACTCAATTATATTCTACTCAAGTGAGTCCATTGCTTCTATTTTTCTTCAATTAACATATTCAAATATTAGGTTTTTCTCTCCACTCAAAATGAAATGACATTAACATTGAATTTGAAAATCAAAACATTGTATTTTTACAATTTTAAAGACTCTAGGGATAAATGCAATGTCAATAATTAGTTGAATTTAAATTTTGTAATATTTTTAATTGTCTCTTTTGCTACAATGAAATTTGAAATGATTTATCTACTTTTTAGGTACAAACATATCGCTTACGGAAAAGTGAATGCAATGGAGTCTAATAAGAAGCTTCCATACTCCCCTCTAGAGATTTATGCTTGACCTAACATTGAAGCGTGAGATTGGTATTTATAATATTTAACAACTCATTTGTATTCAATTCAAGTGAGTCCATTACTTGTATTTTTCTTCAATTAACATATTCAAATTTTAGGTTTTTCTCTCCACTCAAAATGCAATGGCATTAACATTGAATTTAAAAATCAAAACATTGCCTTTTTACAATTTTAAAGTCTTTTAGGGATAAATGCATTGTCAATAAGCAGTTGAATTTGAAATTTTGTAATTTTTTTCATTGTCTTCTTTGCTACAATGCAATTTGAAAAGATTTATCTACTTTTTGGGTACAAACATATCAGTTAAGAAAAAGCGAATACAATGGGCTCTAATAAAAAGCTTCACCACTCCCCTCTAAAGATTTATGCTTGACCCAACATTGAAGTGCGCAATTGGTATTTATAATATTCATCCACTTAAGTGTATTATATTTAAGAGCGTCCATTACTTGTATTTTTCATCAATTAATATATTCAAATTTTATGTTTTTCTCTCCACTAAAAATGTAATGGCATTAACATTGAATTTAAAATTCAAAACATTGCTTTTTTACAATTTTGAACACTTCTAGGGATACATGCATCGTGAATAATCAGTTGAATTTAAATTTGGTAATTTTTTTAATTGTCTCATTTGCTATAATGCAATTTGAAATGATTTATCTTCATTTTGGATACAAACATATCACTTAAGGAAAATTGAATGCAATGGACTCTAATAAGAAGTTTCCCCACTCCCCTCTAGAGATTTATGCTTGACCCAACATTGAAACATGAGATTGGTATTTATATTATTCATCCACTAAATTGTATTCTATTCAAGTGAGTCCATTACTTGTATTTTTCTTCAATTAACATATTCAAATATTCGGTTTTTCTCTCCACTAAAAATGCAATGGCATTAACATTGAATTTAAAAATGAAAATATTGTATTTTTAGAATTTTAAAGACTTCCAGGGATAAATGCATTGTCACTAATCAGTTGAACTTAAATTTTGTAACTTTTTTAATTGTCACCTTTGCTACAATGCAATTTGAAATCATTTATTTACTTTTCGAGTACAAATATATTGCTTACAAAAAAGCAAATGCGATGGGCTCTAATAAGAAGCTTCCCCACTCCCCTCTAGAGATTTATGCTTGACCCAACATTGAAGCGTGAAATTGGTATTTATAATATTCATCAACTCAATTGTATTCTATTCAAGTGAGTCCATTATTTGTATTTTTCTTTAGTTAACATATTCAAATATTAGATATTTCTGTCCACTCAAGATGTAATGGCATTAACATTGAATTGAAAAATCAAAACATTGCATTTTTACAATTTTAAAGACTTCTAGGTATAAATGCATTGTCAATAATTTGTTGAATTAAAATTTTGTGATTTTTTTAAATATCTCCTTTGCTACAATGCAATTTGAGATGATTTATTTACTTTTCGAGTACAAACATATCACTTAGGAAAAAGCAAATGCAATGGACTTTAATAAGAAGCTTCCCCACTCCCCTCTAGAGATTTATACTTGACCCATCATTGAAGCGTGAGATTGGTATTTATAATATTCATCCACTAAATTGTATTCTATGAAAGTGAATCCATTATTCGTATTTTTCTTCAATTATCATATTTAAATATTAGGTTTTTCCCTCTATTCAAAAGCTATGGCTTTAGCATGAATTTAAAAATCAAAACATTGTTTTTTTTTTACAATTTTAAAGACATCTAGGGATAACTGCATTGTAACTAATAAGTTGAATTTAAATTTTGTAACTTTTTTAATTGTCTCCCTCGCTACAATGCAATTTGAAATGATTTATCTACTTTTTGGGTACAAACATATCACTTAACAAAAAGCGAATGCAATGGGCTCTAAAAAGAAGCATCCTCACTGCCCTCTAGAGATTTATGCCTAACCCAACATTGAAGCGTTAGATTGGTATTTAGAATATTTAGCCACTAAATTGTATCCTATTCAAGTGAGTCCATTTCTTGTATTTTCCTTCAATTAACATATTGAAATTTTATTCTTTTGTCTCCACACAAAAAGAAATGACATTAACATTGAAGTTAAAAATCAAAACATTGCATTTTTACAATTTTAAGGACCTCTAGGGATAAATGCAATGTCACTAATTAGTTGAATTTAAATTTTGTAATTTTTTTTAATTATCTCCTTTACTACCATGCAATTTGAAATGATTTATTTACTTTTCGAGTACAAACATATCACTTATGAAAAAGGGAATGCAATGGACTCTAATAAGAAGCTTCCCCACTCCCCTCTAGAGATTTATGCTTGACCCAGCATTAAAGCGTGAGATTGGTATTTATAATATTCATCCATTAAATTGTAGTCTATTCAAGTGAGTCCATTACTTGTATTGTTCATCAATTAACATAATCAAAAATTAGGTTTTTCTCTCCCCTCAAAATGCAATGGCATTAACATTTCATTTTTACTAATTTAAAGACTCTAGGGATAAATGCATTGTCACTAATCACTTCAATTAAAATTTTGTAATTTTTTTAATTGTCTTCTCTACTACAATGCAATTTGAAATGATTTAACTACTTTTGGGCACAAACATATCACTTAAGAAAAAGCAAATGCAATGGACTCTAATAAGAAGCTTCCCTACTCCCCTCTTGAGATTGATGCTTGGCTAAGCAATGAAGCGTGAGATTGGTATTTATAATGTTTATCCACTAAATTGTATTCTATTCCTATGAGTCCATTGCTTGTATTTTTCTTCATTTAACATATTCAAAGATTAGGTTTTTCTCTCCACTCAAAATGCAATGCTATTAACATTGAATTTAAAAATCAAAACATTGCATTTTTGCAATTTTTAAGACTTCTAGGGATAAATGCATTGTCAATAATTAATTGAATTTGAAATTTTGTAATTTTTTTAATTGGCTTCTTTGCTACAATGTAGTAGGAAATGATTTATCTACTTTTTTGGTACAAACATATCACTTAACAAAATGCAAATGCAATGGGCTCTAACCAAAAGCTTCCCCACTCCTCTCTAGAGATTTATGCTTGACCCAACATTGAAACGTGAGATTGGCATTTAGAATATTTATCCACTAAATTGTATTCTATTTATGTGTGTCCTTTACTTGTATTTTTCTTCAATCAAAAGATTCAAAAATTATGTTTTTCTCTCCACGCAAAATGCAACGACATTAACATTAAATTTAAAAATTTAAACATTGCATTTGTACAATTTTTACAATTTTCAAGTCTTCTAGGGATAAATACTTGTTAATAAGCAGTTGAATTTAAATTTTGTAACTTTTTTAATTCCCTTCTTTGCTTCAATCCAAATTGAACTGATTTATTTACTTTTCGGGTAGAAACATATCACTTAAGAAAAAGCAAATGCAATGGACTCTAATAAGAACTTTCCCCACTCCCCTCTAGAGATTTATCCTAAACCCCAAAATGAAGCGTGAGATTGGTATTTATAATATTCATCCATTAAATTATATTCTATTCAAGTGCGTCCATTACTTGTATTTTTCTTCAATTAACATATTCAAATTTTATATTTTTCTCCTCACTCAAAATGCAATGGCATTAACATTAGATTTAAAAATCAAAACATTGCATTTTTACAATTTTAAACTCTTATAGGGATAAATCCATTGTCAATAATCAGTTGAATTTGAAATTTTGTAATTTTTTTAATTGTCTTCTTTGCTACAAAGCAATTTGAAATGATTTATCTACTTTTTGGCTACAAACATATCACTTAGGAAAAAATGAATGCAATGCACTTTAATAAGAAGCTTCCCCACTCCCCTCTAGAGATTTATGCTTGACCAAACATTGAAGCGTGAGATTGGTATTTATAATATTCATCCACTAAAATGTATTATTTTCAAGTGAGTCCATTACTTGTATTTTTCTTCAATGAACATATTCAAATATTAGGTTTTAATCTCCACTCAAAATGGACTGACATTAACTTTGAATTTAAAAATCAAAACATTATATTTTTACAATTTTACAGACTTTTAGGGATAAATGCATTATCAATAATCAATTGAATTTAAAATTTTGTAATTTTTTTAATTGGCTTCTTTGCTATAATGCAATTGCAAATGATTTATCTACTTTTTGGGTACAATCATATTACTAAAAAACAAGCGAATGCAATCGACTCTAATAAGAAACTTCCCCACTCCCTTCTAGAGATTTATGCTTGACCCAACATTAAAGTGTGAGATTGGTATTTATAATATTAATGCACTAAAGTGTTTTCTATTCAAATGAGTCCATTACTTGTATTTTTCTTCAATTAACATATTCAAATTTTAGGTTTTTCTCTCCACTCAAAATGCAATGGCATTAACGTTGAATTTAAAAATCGAAACATTACATTTTTACAATTTTTACAATTTTAAATTCCTCAAGGGATTAATGCATTGTCAATAATCAATTGAATTTAAATTTTGTAATTTTTTTAATTGTCTCCTTTGCTACAATGAAATTTGAAATGATTTATCTACTTTTTGGGTACAAACATATCACATAAGAAAAAACGAATGCAATGGACTCTAATAAGAAGCTTCCCCACTCCCCTCTCGAGATTTATACTCGACCCAACATTGAAGCGTGAGATTGGTATTTATAATATTCATTCACTAAATTGTATTCTATTCAAGTGAGTATATTACTTGTATTTTTGTTCAATTAACATATTCAAATATTAGGTTTTTCTCTCCACTCAAAAAGCAATGGCATTAACATTGAATTTAAAAATCAAAACATTGCATTTTTACAATTTTAAAGATTGTAGAGATGAATGCATTGTCACTAATCATTTAAATTTAAATTTTGTAATTTTTTTAATCATCTTTTTTGCTACAATACAATTTGAAATGATTTCTCTACTTTTTGGGTACAAAAATATGACTTAAGAAAAAATGAATGCAATGCACTTTAATAAGAATCTTCCCCACTCCCCTCTAGAGATTTATACTTAAGCCAACATTAAAGTGTGAGATTGGTATTTATAATATTCATCCACTAAATTGTATTCTATTCAAGTGAGTCCATTACTTATATTTTTTTTCAATTAACATATTTAAATATTAGGTTTTTCTCCCCACTCAAAAAGCAATAGCGTAAACATTGAATTTAAATTTAAATTTTGTAATTTTTTTAATTGTTTGCTTTCTTACAATGCAGTTTGAAATGATTTATTTACTTTTTGGGTACAAAGATATCACTTAAGAAAAAGCAAATGCAATGGACTCTAATAAGAAGCTTCCCCACTCCCCTCTAGAGATTTATGCTTGACCCAACAATGAAGCATGAGATTGGTATTTATAATATTCATCCACTAATGTGTATTCTATTCAAATGAGTCCATTACTTGTATTTTTCTTCAATTAACATATTCAAATATTATGTTTTTCTCTACACTCAAAATGCAACAACATTAAAATTGAATCTAAAAATCAAAACATTACACTTTTACAATTTTTACAATTTTGAACTCTACTAAGGATAAATACATTCTTAATAATTAGTTGAATTTAAATTTTATAATTTTTTTACTTGTCTCCTTTGCTACAATGCAATTTGAAGTGATTTATCCAATTTTTGGGAACAAACATACCACATGAGGAAAAGCAAATGCAATGGACTCGAATAAGAAGTTTCCCCGCTAACCTCTAAAGATTTATGCTTGACCCAACATTGAAGCGTCAAATTGGTATTTGTAATATTCGTCCACTAAAGTGTATTCTATTCAAGTGAGTCCATTACTTGTATTTTTCTTCAATTAACAAATTCAAATGTTATGTTTTTCTCTCCATTGAAAATGCAATGACATTAACATTGAATTTAAAGACCAAAACATTGTGTCTGTTGAATTTAAATTTTGTAATTTTTTTAATTGTCTCCTTTGCTACAATACAATTTGAAATGATTTATTTACTCTTCAGGTACAAAAAAATCAATTAAGAAAGAGCGAATGCAATGGGCTCTAATAAGAAGCTTCCCCATACCCCTTTAGTGATTTATGCTTGACCCAACATTAAAGCGTAAGATTGGTATTTATAATATTCATCAGCTGAATTGTATTATATTCATGTGAGTCCTTTACTTGGATTTTACTTAAATTAACATTTTCAAATACTAGGTTTTTCTCTCCCCTCAAAATGCAATGGCATTAACATTGAATTTAAAAATCAAAACATTGTATTTTTACAATTTTAAGGATTTTTGGAGATAAATGCATTGTCAATAATCAATTGAATTTAAATTTTGTAATTTTTTTAATTGTTTGCTTTGCTACAAGGCAATTTGAAATGATTTATTTACTTTTCGGGTATAAACATATTGCTTAAGAAAAGCGAATACAATAGACTCTAATAAGAAGCTTACCCACTCCCCTCTAGAGATTTATGCTTGACCCAACATTAAAGCGTGACATTGGTATTTATAATATTCATCCATTAAATTGTTTTCTATTCAAGTCAGTCCATTACTTGTATTTTTCTTTAATTAACATATTCAAATATTAGGTTTTTCTCTCCATGCAAAATCCAATGGCATTAACATTGAATTTAAAAATCAAAACATTGTATATTTACAATTTTAAAGACTTCTAAGGATAAATGCATTGTCAGTAAAAAAATGAATTTAAATTTTGTAATTTTTTTCAATTGTCTCCTTTGCTAGAATGCAATTTAAAATGATTTATTTATTTTTTGGGTGCAAAAAAATCACTTAAGAAAAAGCGAATGCAATGAATGAGCTCTAATAAGAAACTTCCCTACACCCCTCTAGAGATTTATGCTTGACCCAACATTGAGGCGTGAGATTGAAATTTATAATATTCATTCGCTAAATTGTATTTTATTCAAGTGAGTCCATTACTTGAATTTTTCTTCAATTAACATATTCAAAGATTAGGTTTTTCTCTCCACAAAAAAGGGAATGGCATTAACATTGAATTTAAAAATCAAGACATTGCATTTTGCAATTTTAAGGACCTCTAGGGATAAATGCTTTGTCAATAATCAGTTGAATTTAAATTTTGTAATATTTTGAATTGTCTCCTTTGCTACAATGTAATTTGAAATGATTTATTTACTTTTTGGGTACCAACATATCACTTAAGAAAGAAGGAATGCAATGGTCTCTAAAGAGAAGCTTCCCCACACCCCTCTAGTGATTTATGCTTAACCCAACATTGAAGCGTGACATTGGTATTTATAATATTCATCCATTAAATTGTATTCTATTCAAGTGAGTCCATTACTTGTATATCCTCTCGATATACAATGGCATTTACATTGAATTTAAAAATCAAAACATTGTATGTTTACAATTTTAAAGACTTCTAGGGATAAATATATTGTCACTAATCAATTGAACTTAAAATTTGTAATTTTTTGAATAGTCTCCTTTGCTACAATGCAATTTGAAATGATTTATTTACTTTTCGGGTACGAAATAATCACTTAAGAAAAACGAATGCAATGGGCTCTAATAAAAAGCTTCCCCATACCCCTCTAGAGATTTATACTTAACCCAACATTGAAGTTTGACATTGGTATTTATAATATTCATTAACTAAATCATATTCTATTCAAGTGAGTCCATTAGTTGTATTTTTGTTCAATTAACATATTCAAATATTACGTTTTTCTATCAACTCAAAATGCAATGGCATTAACATTGAACTTAAAAATCAAAACATTGCATTTTGCAATTTGAAAGACCTCTAGGGATCAATGCTTTGTCAATAATCAGTTGAATGTAAATTTTGTAATTTTTTCAATTGTCTCCTTTGCTACAGTGCAATTTGGAATGATTTATTTACTTTTCGGCCACAAAAAAATCATTTAGGAAAAAGGGAATACAATGGACTCTAATAAGAAGCTTCCCCACTCCCCTTTAGAGATTTATGCTTGACCCAACATTGAAGCGTGACATTGGTATTTAAAATATCCATCCACTAAATTGTATTCTATTCAAGTGAGTCCATTACTTGTATTTTTCTTCAATTAACATATTCAAAGATTAGGTTTTTCTCTCCACAAAAAATGGAATGGCATTAACATTGAATTTAAAATTAAAAACATTGCATTTTTACAATTTTCAAGACTTCTAAGGATAAATGCATTGTCATTAATCAGTTGAATTTAAATTTTATAATTTTTTTAATTTTCTCCATTGCTACAATGCAATTTGAAATGATTTATTTACTTTATGGGCACATAAAAATCACTTAAGAAAAAGCGAATACAATGGGCTCTAATAAGAAGCTTCCTCACACTCCTCTAGAGATTTATGGTTAGCCCAACATTGAAGCGTGATATTAATATTTATAATATTCATCAACAAAATCGTATTCTATTGAAGTGAGTCCCTTACTTGTATTTTTGTTCAATTAACATATTCAAATATTACGTTTTTCTCTCAACTCAAAATGCAGTGGCTTTAACATTGAATTTGAAAATCAAAATATTGCATTTTGCAATTTGAAAAACCTCTAGGGATAAATGCTTTGTCAATAATCAGTTGAATTTACGTTTTGTAATTTCTTCAATTGTCTCCTTTAACACAATGCAATTTGAAATGATTTATTTACTTTTCGAGTACAAAAAAATCAATTAAGAAAAAGTGAATGCAATGGACTCTAATAAGAAGCATCCCCACACCCGGCTAGAGATTTATGGTTGGCCCAACATTGAAGCATGAGATTGGTATTTATAATATCCATAAACTAAATCGTATTCTATTCAAGTGAGTCCCTTACTTGTATTTTTGTTCAATTAACATATTCAAATATTACGTTTTTCTCTCAACACAAATTGCAATGGCATTAACATTGAATTTAAAAATCAAAACATTGTATGTTTACAATTTTAAAGACTTCTAGGGATAAAAGCATTGTCACCTATCAGTTGAATTTAAATTTTGTAAATTTTTTAATTGTCTCCTTTGCTGCAATGCATTTTGTAATGATTTATTTACTTTTCGGGTACAAAAAAATCATTTAAGAAAAAGCGAATGCAATGGGCTCTAATGAGAAGCTTCCCCACACCCCTCTAGTGATTTATACTTGACCCAACATTGAAGTGTGACATTGGTATTTATAATATTCATCCATTAAATTGTATTCTATTCACGTGAGTCCATTACTTGTATTTTTCTTCAATTAACACATTCAAATATTAGGTTTTTCTCTCCACTCAATATGCAATGGCATTGACATTGAATTTAAAAATCAAAACATTGTATGTTTACAATTTTAAAGACTTATAGGGATAAATGCATTGTCACTAATCAGTTGAATTTAAATTTTGTAATTTTTTGAATTGTCTCCTTTGCTACAATGCATTTTGAAATGATTTATTTACTTTTTGGGTACAAAAAAATCACTTAAGAAAAGCGAATACAATGGGCTCAAATGAGAAACTTCCCCATACCCCTCTAGTGATTTATGCTTGACCCAACATTGAAGCGTGACATTGGTATTCATAATATTCATCCATTAAATTGTATTCTATTCAAGTGAGTCCATTAATTGTATTTTTCTTCAATTAACATATTTAAATATTAGGTTTTTCTCTCTACTCAAAATGCAATGACATTAATATTGAATTTAAAAATCAAAACATTGTATGTTTACAATTTTAAAGACTTTTAGGGATAAATGCGTTCTCACTAATCAGTTGAATTTAAATTTTGTAATTTTTTGAATTGTCTCCTTTGCTACAATGCAATTTGAAATTATTTAT